>JAMZEH010000047.1:9150000-9360000 GCA_024699665.1 Ostrea denselamellosa | reverse complement strand
CTCTTGCTATGGGTCACTCGCTGGTAACCCGTGATGTTCTTTTCTTGAATTTGCCCTTATAGACAATGCATGAAACTGTAACTGCAACGCCGATGAGTGAACCAATGACAATGACTGCCACCAAGTACAGCTTGATGGTAGTTCTTTTCAATGAATTATGGGAAATGGTAGTGCTGTATGTAATATTCGATTCTGGAAAAAAATTACACGATCAACGAAATATACGTACACGTAAAATCTCTATCTCTTAGAACCATTTTGTTCAGATGATATATGAAAAGGGTAACTTAACGAACAGTACTCAATCGCGGAATTCATATGAAAAACACAAAAGCATAGGGGGATTAAGCATCCCCTGTCGACCGGTCAAACACGCCGTGAGCCCTATAACTTGATCAGTAAACGGAGTAATCCGCGGTCAGAGTCAGTGTGACAAAAACGGTCTAACAATTGGTATGTAACACGTCAAACAGCATTTAACCTAATGGAAGGTTTTACTGGCAAAGCAGATCGTTATAACGTCCATAGAAGTTGCGAAATGCTGGCTTTAGACTAAACTGTACAAACTCTTGTATCATTAACTTATTTGTCATAGCCTACCTCGATTTAAAAACTGATCATACGTAGAACAAGCTCTTGCGTATCGAATCAGTTGAGAGATCTAAACATCAAGCCCAGGTGATAATGGAATATTTCTATATGAATGTGGGAAGTTGAAATGATTCAGTTTGTCATAAAGATGAGATGTTAGTTTGCCGTTGACGTCTATGTTCAATAAAATATCTAAGTAAGATATGGAGGATTCTGTTGTGTCTTTCATTTCGAGTTTACTGGGCTATATCACATCAACGTACAGATGAAAATGATTATTGTTAATAGATAAAACGTCGTCGATATATTTAAATGTCGAGTTGAAGTGCACTTCACACTTTATGACGTCACAATGTATCCCGGGAAAATGTCAAAATATGTTATTTACTAGCATTTTCAAGTGTTCAAGTTGTATATGTGTAAATCTGCATGTCCAATATTTTTATATCTATGACATAAAATCGATCGAGAGTTGATTAGCAATATAAAACGCCATCGTACAGGTGAAAGGTGACTATTTTTTTCTATCAGGGCCTCCGTGGCCGAGTGGTTAGAGCATTGCGCTCAAAATCACAAGGCCTCTCACCTCTAGTCGGCGCTTTTTCAATTCTCGCTCGCGCCGATACATGTGCGAAAGTTTGCCAGTTTACTTTCGGAAGGTTGGTGGTCTGTTCCCGGGTACACTGTATCTGGGTCTCTCCTCCACCTACTAAAACTGTACGGCACCAGATAAGTGAAAAATTGTTGAGTGTGGCGGAAAACAACAATTAATCAATCACTCATTTCTTCTATCGATCTAGGCATATTCCAGAAAGACAAGTAGTTGCAGATATAGGATTTGATACGGAAGGTAGGATTTTTACCTTCGTTGAAATGGGATTTGGTGATGAACATGGTAACTACTGTATATTTTGAAAAAGATTATGGAAATCGTTAAGAACGAAAGGACATTGTTCCGGTCGGGAGCACTTTTTAAATTCATTATATCAATATCGATATGCTAAGCCCAAACTGTATCTGCCTTGAGTGCTTGTTCCACCAGTACCAAGGTGATAAACAACTCAAAGTCTATAGGATAAAAAGAGCTCTACGTCACTTGCATGATGGCATAATGGTTCATCGAGAGGTTTCCCCTTATGGCACAATATTTGTTTATATTTTGACAATCAGATAATAGTAAAATATATGACTCTTGGACGAATTTCACGTTAACTTGAACGTGCTGTTATTATTAATTAATTTTACTTTAATTTGAATATGCCTGTTGTTACTCGTTAATTTTACTTTAATTTGAATGTGCTGTTATTACTCAATAATTTTACTCGGGACATGTTAATCCTACTGCGTAGATCATTATAACAGCCATAAAATTTGCCAAAGGAGATTGTTGAAATCTCAGTAACTTTAACTCATTTGGCAGTAGTATGCCTCGATTAAAAAAATAATAATGATCATATGCAAAACATGCTCTTGCGTATCGAAAAAAGGTTAAAAAAAACCAGCCTGCCTTTTTAAACAATTTCTTTCAACTGCACAAGTCATTATATATCGCCATTCCATATATACTAAACATGTTAGTTTGAATACATAAAATAATTATCAGTATGGGTGTACCTTTACGTTTTTGTAAGGAGCATACATGAACATGTTAAGGGGCATACGTGATGTTTATATGGAAGCAATGCTTCGAATGAATAACTCTACTGATAATTAAGAGTACCATAATACAGTTGAAAGAAATTATTGTTCAGGCTGGTTTATCCATGAATGTGAACCCCAAAGCTATATTTCATGCGTATTCAAATCAAATTATCATAATTCAAATGTATAGCAAATAGCTTATTTCTTTTTGAAATGAGATATCTTACATTGAAAACAGTATTCTTATCAAACATGAAATTTCAATGGATACCTATGGTGTGAGAAAAGGAATCCAGAGTGATGCCTGATGAAATGATATCAGCGGCTGTTGTCAAGGTGCTAGCCTCTGGAAATATAAGGAAACTCAGACAAATATTCATCTTGCTTTAAACCAATATTACACAAGATAAATTCTTTGGTGTTTAAGGGATCGAGGTTTATAAGTTCTCCATTTTTTTTTAGCTTTTGGTGGTAGGTGAAAATGAGCGCAAACATCCATATATATACATTAAGTATAGTAGGTCAGAGCTACTCATTCTTAAACAAAAATGACTTTCACATCTTGTAGCTCCACATAGAATAAGATAAACTTATATACTGCAGATCCCTTATACTGGGTAAACACTTATTTTGTTGAAATTAATATTTGTAGTTAAAAGTCAAAATTGCTATTCTCTGAAGGATTGCGTTGCATTTCCAACTTATATAGAACACCTTTCACGCAAATAACATACTTTACGACTCTTAAATTTTATTTTAATTTATACTGCGCCTGCTTGATCATTCACTTCTTTGTCGTTTCCTAGCCTATTGGAACACGTAATTAGGTTTCTCAAGAGGAATATTGGAGTTTCATTTATATTGCAGAACTCTTGCTATAAGAATATCCCGGTACGTCATCTTACAGTTTCACCTCTCAATTGTAACGACTCTGCCATTTCCGTCACAATTACGTTATAACCCCTTCCCTCGGGGCACCAAGCCAATACTTTATCAAGAAGCCGCACCGGAGGGCGGTAATATACAACTAATTCACTGATCAGCAAAAGAAAATGATTTCTTTTAATTTCTGGCTTCTAGCAAATTGATATGATTAATAACTACTTACGTACAAAAAGAGATATTTTAATTGATAAATTAAAGCTAAGATTGTTTTGCCTTTATTTTGATTATAACACCAAATATTACTTTTTAACTTGTTGATAGCAGTCATAATTTGGAAAATGTATTTAAAGAACCTTCCACATAATCTTTGCACACACGGGTACATTGTATCTGGGCTCTTTCACCTACCAATAAAAACAGACAACTGAAAAAAATGCTGAGTGGCAGAACACAACAATCAATCAATCGATTGGACACTCTCTTGGTTATAGGTTCGAAGGTCGACTGTGGTCTGCTTGACATCTTGAAATAGGTAGCGACTGTTCCTTCACTAAACACTGGTAAAAGTTACGGGTCGTTTAGATTTTACCTACAATACCCCCCCACCCCGACTTAATTGGCTTATAGCGCCTACCACAACTCGGATTTTGCTTCAATTCTTCTAAAAATGGTAACGTTCCTACACGAATAAAATACTCTCAAAATGACAAAACCCGTTAAGCAGCCAACCTGTACGAGTAGTTATAATTATTTACTTTTTCAAGTTGAAGATATGGTCACATTGATCAGCACCCATTTGATACAATATCCATGGGTCTTCCATCATTCATAACTGTTACAACAAAACCCTCTTTTTTGTAATATACAGATTTAGTATTGTATTTTCTCTTAATAAATGACACCAATGATATTAAGTTAATACATCAAATCAACATTCCGAGTTACAGACACAATGAAAAGCACATTTGATAATGAAATGCAATGAAAAACATTCACAATCAAACTATCTTCTTTTTATAAGCAGCACGTTACTGGGTCACCAACATCACCGGTTTGAAAGGCCTTTCTACAATTGTGCTTTTTATTGTATTATTCTTCTGTAGTGGGAATGGGTTTGTTTTCATGATCAGCATCATTACTCCGTATAAATTGATCTTCCTGAACCTTGCCAGATTTACTCCTCTTGCAAAGGTAAAAACATATAAATAGCACAATGGATGCAGAAACTATCCCACACATACTTATAACAATATAAGGTGTATTATCTTTGGGTGTCGTTTTATCATGGGCTGTTGTTGTTGGAACTGTCATTGTTACAGGATCTGGTTCTAAATAGAATACACAATATACAAGTTTACGATATATATATATATATATATATATATATATATATATATATATATATATATGTATGTATATAAGGTACACATAATTCAAAAATTTACTACGTATGGAGACTCAATTTTCCATCGCTCGATCATATATATATATATATATATATATTTATATATAATATATATTGCATTAAGATTGCAACGAACTCTTAAAGGGACGAGTTCACGTTTTTTTTAGAATATGTTTTTCATTTTTAATGCAAATTATTAAAAATATAACTCATTTAATGATGACAACCAAACTATGGACCTTTTGAATGCAATAATATGAGCGATTCCTAGCCTTAATTCTATGTTATGTGTGCAAAGACTCGATTCTTTCTATGTTTACGAAAGTGAAATGTTAATTTTGTAATTTAAAGCATCTTAATCTTGCACAGTCACAAATTGTAACTTTTAATTGACACACACACACACACACACACACACACACACACACACACACACATGAGACAGGAGATTTTGACTAGTAAAAGTAAAAATCTTTTTTTTTTTGGTCGTGAATCAGTCCATTTAAATAAATACATATAGTTGGTTCGATATTGAATTGAAAAAAATAGAAATTCTTCCGTTAGTCCTCATCCTTTGGAATTGTCGTATAATAATTTCAAAATGTTGATGTGCAACAGTCATCGTTCATCGTTGTATTGCTATTGTCAACAGATACATTACTGTAACAATGATTGCGACACAAATGGTCATGTACTTTTGGATTATCACTGAAGATAAAGAAGAGAGTCATATTACCTGCAGCTATTCCTAATTTCGGGTCAATTTTTGTCCCATACAATGTCAATTTCCATTTATCAAGTGAACCTGAAATTCAATATACGAGAAATTTTAAATTAGTACTATGAAACAATGACACAGAGATAGCCACGAACTCAACACATAGTAGACAGTGTTTCCATATAAACATGTTAACTACCTGACGTTGAAGCGTCACTAATGTACATTTTCAAAGTCCAATTGCCTTTGGGGTCCTCTCCCCAAAAATGTACGGACATGTAAGACCAGGTAATGCCCCCGCTGTACGGTGTGTCCGCTGGGCGTGTACTTAAAAGCGTTGTTGTAGTACCCCTAGGAGATGTTAAGAACAGTTCCACTTGTCCCCTTTGTGTAGAAGAAAAGGTAATTTCTGCTTCCACATGTTCAATGAATTTAACTTCACCATTCATCCCCTCACAACCTTTACTTCGAAACTTGGAAAAAATTTGCCTCGTTGATCCACTTACTTGTCCACTACAATATTGTTAGGCAGCTCAATTTAATGACACATTTTTTTCTTTACGAAATATATATATATATATATATATATATATATATATATATATATATATATATATAAAACGATATATATGATTGAGAAAATTGATGTAGACAATAGGAAATAGGTGTATTACTTTTAAAAAAAAATTACATTTTTATGCTCATGATATTTTAGACAGGCTTACTTTGGAATGACAATGTTGGGACTTTTACAAGTTCGTTGACTCGGCACCAAAGTCCAATTGGCAGCGTGTGTAACCATGGCTTCCGCATCAAGTAAACCAAAGCCAAAGAAATGACTAACTAGAAGAGAAAATGCGTGGTTGTAGAACTATTTACAAATACTCTTCTTTAAGTTTGTTTGTTTATAGCCGCCTGAGCAATTTTTCAGCTATCCGACGGCTGTCCCCTTACCGGTGACAGGGCTGCAAATTTAGGCCTATGCTCGGCACTCAGGGCCTTTGAGCAGGGAGGGATCTTTATCGTGCCACACCCGTGTACTGCGACACGGGACCTCGGTTTATACGGTCTCATCCGAAAGACCGGCACCCACGTCCCACAGTGGGATTCGAACCCCCGACTCAAGGATCATCAGATCTTTGAGCCCGACGCTCTAACCACTGCGCCACGCGGGCGGCTCTCTTCATATTTGTTCTATGTATATGTAGTTCTATTGCATTAATATATTATTTCTGTCCAAGGCCACTTGGAAAAGAATATGTTTACTTAGAAAAGAACCCCAGCTCTAGCTTGATACGGGACCTTTTTTATTGTAACATTATATGTAAAATCATGGAGACCCGCAATGATTCACTGTGCTGCAAGAATATTGCTTAGTGCTCTATTGTTTTCGGTCAACTTAACTGAGAGGACATAATTGTGTATACTTATTTCTCCACATACATCGTTTTCCGGCTCCATTAGATGAAATATCGCTTGCATGTAGACCAGACATCTTTGCTGTGTTCACTATTAGGTGTTGTATATCTCTCCACGTCATCTCAGTTCTTTGTCAAAGATATAAGAACTTTGATAATAAAACAATAAACATGTTTACTGTATTTCATTAGTTCTTGTCTTTTTCTTTTTTTCTTTTGATTCTACGTGAAATTTCGAGGACTCGCCCTTGTAACATACAGAATATTGCTGATGAGGGCACACGAATTGAAGTCCTATTTGATTAAAACACTTTACCAACATTTGTTATTTTTGTCAATTTAGGGGTTATCGGTCTCTCTTCCCTAAACGAGAAGTTTAAACCCCAATTGCAATACTAGATATGTCCCTGTGGTCAAATAAACTGTATATATTGAAAACCAAAAAAAAAAAAAAAAAAAAAAGCGCATACTTTGCCTGTAAAGCAAGGGCGATAATCCCTGCAGCCATTGGAGCTGATGCAGATGTACCTGTGAACGACTTGTCGCATCCACCCCCCATCTTTGTAGTCTACAATTAATAATTCAAATGTTTACAGAACAAGCAGTTTAAAACAAATGTATCTTGATATACACAGCAGCCTCTAAGGCGAAATATACATAGACAGAGATGTCCATTAAAATAGAGTAGATTCCGTTAGGCGTTTAAATCGTATAGTTTTCCATTGACAAAATTTATTTATATTCGACGAAATGAATCATTAAATATTCTTATTTTATTCGAAACGAAAATGTCTGTGCTAGGATTGGATGAGCTAAGAATAAGCAATGACCAAATTGGGAGGATAGTGACCAGGATTTGATTTGTGCCAATGTTTGATCTATACACCATATCGCTATTCTACCATTTGAAATGCACTAAAGATGGTAGGGTTTGGCAATAAATTGACCAATCTAATTTCGCCACTCTCAATCTGTTTTCGTTTTGAAGTAAAGAAACATTCTTGAGAAGTTTTGTGACTAATTAGTAATTTCGTTATGGGATAAATTGAATACTGTGGAGACATTAATGTTGGTGGGGGCCAATGTTTGTGGGTAGCCAAATATTTACTAGTTCGTGGGGATGGGATTTCGAAGGTTAACGTCATTATGAAAATATACAACATTATACTGTAGAAGCTATTGCAAAGAATAACTGGTTCCTGGGGACGTAAATTCGTTGGTAAAAGGTATCCACGAAATCCACGAATGTTGCGCCCCTCACGAACAATAATGATTTCACGGTAAATATACCTCAATGATTCAATTACTGAATACTTTACTGAATACTTTACCAACGGAACAATGTGAATGGTAAATCATAAAGTACAAATAAAAAAAATAAATTACACATCTAACAAAGAAGAACGAATAGAAAATTGTACAATGTGGCAATTTTCCATTATCACCTGACAGACAAGTTTTCGTTGCAGGGGGTTTCAACAGTCTCGTTTAAGTTCGACATTTTGCAAATTCTACGATCGTTACTAATATCCAGTTTGTCATTACAACTTGTCATTGGATAAAATGCTGCCTGGCGTATTTCATACCAATTGTTAGACCATTCTTCACACACTGATATTGACTAGGATTTACCTCATAGGCCTCACGACGTGTGTGACCCGTCGACAGGGGATATTTATTCCTCTTAGACACCGGATTCCGCCTCTGGTATGTCCACGGGTCTGTGTGCCAAACTCTGAATGTTTTATTCCTCGTAGGAGTTATGCGATTGATATCTGTTCGTTATTTTCACCTTTTCACAATACAAATGATACATCTACACAGTCCTTAAATACCTACCACAATATTCGATGTTGAGGTACTTTGACTGTACGTTACCGCCAGCGCTGCAGAGCAGACTTCGCTGAAGCTTGCCGCATATCCATCACTGTTAACACTAGATATAGCAATGGTGTATATACTATTCGCATATCCATCCGCATTGCAGTTATCGTCATTTTCACCGTTACCTGCTGCCCATACATAAATAGACCCGTATCCAGACCGCCCCTGAAATATTTCAACAGTTCCAATGGTTTGATATAGAGTAGCTTTACAACATGGTTTTAACTGATTTTAACACATTCCAACAAAAAGTCATAAATAAGCCCTATAGAAAATGGGATTATCCATGGGAGTACAAATAAAATGCATATTAGCAGGCGAATGTCATAATCACGTGTTTTAGTATTATGTATACTGTTTAACAATGTGATTACAGTGTACTTGTGACAATTTGATCACTGTGTACAGTGTGATAACGTAATTACAGTGTACAAACTGATAATATAATTACAGTGTACTGTTTAATAATCCAATTAGAGTGTATTGTATGCTAATGTAATTACAGTGTACCGAGTAATAATGTAATTACAGTGTACAGAGTGATAATGTAATCACAATGTACTGTATAATAATGTAATCAATGTGTACTGTGTGATAATGTACATTGTAATGTGTAATAATGTAATGACAGTGTACCGAGTAATAATGTAATTACAGTGTACAGAGTGATAATGTAATCACAATGTACTGTATAATAATGTAATCAATGTGTACTGTGTGATAATGTACATTGTAATGTGTAATAATGTAATGACAGTGTACTGAGTGATAATGTAATTACAGTGTACTGAGTGATAATGTAATTACAGTGTACTGAGTGATAATGTAATTGTAGTGTACTGTGTGATAATGTTATTACAGTCTACAGTGTAATACTGTGATTACAGTGTACAGATTGATAATGTAATTACAGTGTGCGGAGTGACAATGTAAATTTCTGGAACAGTTTCTATAAAGTTATACATTATATATTCATTATAACAATACCTATACTTGTACATATCACATAATTCCGTGATCACTAACGACTTTGAAAAGTATGAGTAACCTGAAATTTACTCTCTCTCTCTCTCTCTCTCTCTCTCTCTCTCTCTCTCTCTCTCTCTCTCTCTCTCTTAACATAAATTCACATTCAATAAACGTTACGCAGTACATGTATTACTATTCAAGCCGGACCTCCTTAGTAATAAGTTCATATGGAATGTCGCTTTCTACAATATATGACATGCCACAATGGTCATTATATGTACTAGGAAGAACAATTGTTTTCTACGATATGATTGACTATATATTGTTTAACGTCCCACTCGAGAAATTTTCACTCATATGCCGACGTCATCATTGCCGGTGAAGGGCTGCAAAATTTAGGCCTATGTTCGGCGCTCAGGGCCTTTGAGCAGCGAGGGATCTTTATCGTGCCACACTTGCTGTGACACGGGACTCAGGATTTCACGGTCTCATCTGAAGGACCGCCCCCATTTAGTCGCCTTTTACGACAAGCAATGGACACTGAGGATCTATTCTAACAACCCGAATCCCCACGGGGCTCCACGATATGTTTTATATATTAATCTCCATGTAACATATATCATGACGTGATTGAATTACTAATAACTATAAACTCCTTACAAACAGAATGTGTATACTAAAATAAATAAAGATAAAAAAAATACGGTGTTTAAATTAATTACCTTATTTTTATAGAGTGAAAACTGAACATTCGTACATACCTGCACGATCCCCCTTATGATTGCGTGCTTTACGATGGAGTCGGGACCGTCAAATCCTTTTTTGTCCTCCCCTCCCCAGCTATTGGAGTATATCTGGATTTTGTTCCAGTCATGGTTTAATGACCGTGCCTCCATAACCGACGAGGACCCGCCATCACTGGCTCGTATTCCTGCATACACACGGTAAGTACACTATAAAAGTTCATAACAACCTTAACATAGTATAACGGAATAGTTGTACCGTGGTAGATTTACTGGAGTGTAATATCGCTATGGTATGAGCGAAAACTGATACGCACATATGCAAGGAAATGTTTTTATCGTGATATATCATATTGTAATCGTACCTGCAATATTTGCTTTGTATGCAGATCCAAGGCCGCACAGGGAATTATTGGCAACAGCAGCAGCGGCCCCAGCACACTTTGTACCATGCCTGATATATAATGATGTTATAAAGGACACATTTCAAAGAAAAATAATATACATCCATTCGTACTTCATTTTGTAAAAGAAATATTTTAGCAAAATGTGAATGTGAATAAAAATGAGCTATATCCATGAATGATTTGGATATCTCTGGACCAATAAACAATGCTGAAAACTGGAAATTGTTGTTACATCTTTGAGATTCAGATATTTCCCACCCCTCCCTGCTCAAAGGCCGAAAGCGCTGAGTACAGGTCTAAGATTTGCAGCTCTTCACCGGCATTGGTTACGTCTTCATATTTGTGAAAAATTCTCGATAGGGACGTTAAATAATATACAACCACCAATGAAGACAGATTTGAACCGTGCTAATAATTGACCATACTGTAACTAAAATGTTCTCCAGTGCGCTCGCTATTAGCGGAGAGGAAAACTTGTAATTTGCATTGATGGTTAAGAATTCTGGAATAAGTTATACAATTACTATACCATAATATGATGACAGGGATATTGCTAAATCAATCAGATTTGAAAAATAATGATAATAATAGAGAGAGAGAGAGAGAGAGAGAGAGAGAGAGAGAGAGAGAGAGAGAGAGAGAGAGAGAGGAAAACATTACATACAGTTTTATAAATAGAAAGAGTATACTTTGGGTAAAACCAGAAATGGAAGGCTCATATCATGCAAATATAGTCCGTTTTTATTACACTATAGAAATATTTCCGTTATCATTTGATATACAACAGTATATATATTGTTTAACGTCCCGCTCGATTATTTTTCACTGATATGGAGGTATACTACAATAAAAGGCGGTAACGATGAACACACATAATAATGAATTCACACTACTGAGCTTTCTACTCCCTGTTGTTTTGAAACACGTTATGAAGGGATTAGAACGAAATCGTTTGTCCCAACACTTCTCTGTAGGTATTGTGTACTGTATATAAGAGGACTAAAACACTAACCCTAGAGACGAGGCACTCGGAGACGGATCTCTGTCGTTGGCGAAGAAATCATAGCAGCTCGTCCTGGCCTGAAATACAAAGACGCAGAAGCATAAAAATAACCGTCAAAAAAAATTTCTAATCACAAAGAGGCGGAACCGGATAACAATGGTCTACATGTAGTATCGTATACTATATTTGCTGCCAGGTCAGGGTGATTAATTTCCACGCCATCGTCCACAATCCCTATCGTTATTCCGCTCCCTCGGTATCCAAGATTCCAGGCCTCGGGGAGTTTCATCGAGGGCAAAGTACTTCTCTGAAATTAAAGAGGTGAATATCGTATGTACATGTGATGGTTTAGAATGAATTAGTCTACAGTTTACAAGACTAGAAACCAATATGTATTTAAAATGAGCTATACCCGGAAGTTACATCAGAAATAACAGTAATCAATGATTTATTCCTAGAGTAATAAGACAAACCTATTAACTTCATATCTTACTATCAATTTCTGTATTCCTTAAGAACGACAAACAATTTGGAGACCATATCAGTACTAGCATTTTTTCCTATTTGATCGACATCATTTCCCAAAACTACTCACTATGTACCACATATCGGACCAAAACGGATCATTGAATGACGTAGCTCTATAGTATCTCAACTTCCACTGCACTTGATCAGCAGCACTTATCTGAAACAATAGATAGAGAGAAAAATCAGAGCAAATATATATATATATATATATATATATATATATATATATATATATATATATAATAGATGAAATTCAATTTTCATCCATTTTTACATGTAAGATATTTACAAACACATAACCGGAATACGACAGTCATCAAAAATATGCCAAATTAAAGAGTAGATGATAGCAAATTTTGAAAATGGATTTGTTATTTACCTTGGCGTGTCTTAGTAATCGTCTGTGTGTATAAAAAGACGGACGGACACTGCGTCTTGTCCTACCATGTTGTTTATAATGATAGTAATATGGAAAGACCTACACATACAAACATACAAACAAATACACTGAGATTCCATCATAATGGATTTGTAATTCATTCTATCAACAATTTAGTTAAATAACTACATAAAGAGACACTACAGCTCATTTGTCCTCAAAAATCGTAAAATGACAATATTCCCAGAGCTTTGTCTGATTTTGTTGCATAGTTGAATGTATAAACTATGCGAAAATAACACATTTCTAAAGTTGAAATTTCTCATTTAAATGCAAAAATTACTCTTAGGAGCCTAGAAGCCCCCCCCCCCCCCCCCCCCCACATTAGTAAATACTTTGAGATTTCTCCTCTCGGTCTTCGGACGCATGCGCACGGATGATAAACAATTCATTGAGAGGAAGTGTGCAATGGCTAAACCCAAAATTTTGACAGATTATGTGAGGAAAGGGTTAAAATAGATACAACTCATACGCGAAGGAGAATTTACGTGGGGGTATCACATTGACCCTCTTGCTACGAGACACGTGCAGGGTTTTGAAAGTAAACGCTATTTTTATTACAACACGTGGTATGTTTTCTTTAAAAAAAGGTTAATAGGGAAATGAAAGGGTTTCGTTATAATGATTTATAATTACTTAATTATAAGAAGCAAGAAATAATCCTATACTCGATAAGCAAGCGTATGGACCCCTTTAGTGGGTATTTAAATATGTTTTTACACATCAAAAACCGAGGCCCCGTGTCGCAGCAGGTGTAACATAATAAAGATCCCTCCCTGCTCAGAGGCCCAAAGCGCCGAGCATAGGCCTAAAATTTGCAGCCCATCACCGGCAATGGTAACGTCTCAATATGAGTGAAAATGTCTCAGCGAGACATAAAACAATGTACAATCAATCACGTGTGTTGTCATACAGAATGACGTGATGTAAAATGTCCGAGTCAACATGAAGAAACCATTGAATTCCGGGTGATCTTCAAAGCGCAGCTAAGAGGAACTTAAGGTAGAGACCGACAACAACCACGTGATCAGCAAAAATTGTGTGTTTATTTTATCGGAATTTTTTATACCGTCATAGAATAACTGAAAAACAAAATTTAAGAACTACTGCAAAATTTGTGACTAGGATACATTGGATCATTAATGAACATTTGAGCCTAGAACCATGGATGCTGTTCTACACACATATGTACTTTCAACTAACGTGTAAATTTAATGGAAAACAAGTACCTATGTATTATATGTACATGCCTTTTTGAAGACAATAATATTGCATAGTTTAGAGGAAATGTTACTATAGCTTATTCTTTCTTTGATATACCAGTAAGCAATTCATAATGAAAAATAGGCAGATGATAGATTACCAAATTTATGAAGAGTTTACATTTTGTTAGACGTTTTTATCGATATTTTAATGTATATGTCATTTTTTTTAGAAGAGTTGTAATGAGATTAATACTCACCCCCTTTCAACACAACACAAACAGGGCACATAGACCTTGACCACGGAAAATTACAGTTAGTTAATGCTATTTAAACAAAACAAATTGTATATTACTCCTTTTTCTTCATTTCTGTGGACTTCTTATGTGATAAAACTCAAGTATAAGTATCAACTCATGGTGATATATGATAGAATTATGTATTATGATTTTAAGTGCACAAAGGTCAAATACAACAATGTATAGCTAGAATATTAATACTTCTGTATCATACTTAAAAATATATAAAAGGTGATTAAAAGAATCATCGAATTCAGCAATTTTGTTTTGATTGATTTTTTATAATATCGTTTAATATTCCTTTTTCATAAGAAATTGTGTAGTTTGTTAAAAGAGGGTGGAGGTAAGAATATGTTGTTAGTTTCATTTTGAACCTCATTATGGTGTATAATTATTTCTTTAGTTTTACTTCTTAAATGACTAACTACTTAATGAGACCAAATAAGAAACTTAATGGGTAGTTTTTCGCAGCTGAAGCAAAAGTGTGACTCTATGTGCAGGTAGTTTGCACTATTTTATGGTAATTAGCCAATCCACCTTGGTTAAAGTAATCCTGGTAAATGCTTATAATGATTGTTGAAGTTGAATCTGACGTGAAATATACAATTATGTGAAAGGTTGTTTTAAACATGTCACAAGTTATGATTTTGTTCTACAATAAGAATGTTATAGCTTGTTTTGTATATTGCTTACCTCTCCTCACATTTTATGCTTTACAGAGACAAAAGAAAGTGTTATTAAAATCACCATGTTTCTCAAAAACGAGGTGGATTATCTACCTTGATTATTTTTATATCTTTTATAGCAAAGCTTAATCTTAAACATACATCAAAATTAAAAAGAAATTCAATGCTGTCATCCTATCAATCTCTACCTTAATACATCCCTGTTGTTCTAAATTGTCAGTATTGTTATGCCGTTTATAATCTTATCGATACATGATTTTAGAAAACACGCCATTAAAATATGGTAAATGAGCTGCAGTGCCTCTTTAACACTAATCCCGTTTTATTGTTTTAGTAATGAAATAAGTTTATCATTTGGTCAAGTCTCGCCTCCCTGACACTTACTTCTCCAAGTAGCTGTAATCCGTACGTAGATGCCACATGTACAGCGTCTTTGGCCCCGCCTTCTACTTTGATAACCCATTCATTGGTATAAAATGACTTAGGTTTACAGTAAATATTGGGAAATATTATAATAAATGATAATAGAATGCATGTATACATAATCAGTTACCCGAACATGACGAAAGTCCAGCACATTTACTATTTACGGAAGTCTATGGCGTCCAACATTGTCGTGAGTATATTTACTGGCGTTTCTAAGCACTGGTTATTCCTTGATAACATTGTTGTGCAGAATAAAAAAATAGATTTTCTACCCCAATGAGTGCATTTCTTCGTCACCGTGCAAAACGCATATCCAGTCCTGATCACATGCACTTCCTTATTGATTTTTTTTATCAGACTTTCGGTGCATGTTTTCCATATTATCACTAAATGTTTACCTTAGATAAGCTTGGTGTATTTTATGGAAAGATTTTAGTGTAATTTTAAATATTACATAAAATGACATAATTGATCTGTGAATCACTTTCAAAATGACCACTTTCATAAGAAAATAGTGTATTTAATCAGGTAGTAAACCTCATTCCGTACACTTGGGACTTTTAATTCAACCTCAGAAATGAATAGGAATCTAAATTATTCTATAAGGTAACGTTCCCTCAAATTCGATAACTATTTCAATAAAAAATGTTGATTATATTCTATAAACTTGGACAAGCAACGAAGAAAAAATTATGAATGCACTATCGAACAGGTACGTTATCATCAGCGTTCGTCCGTGTTCGGGAGGTCGCGAGTTCAAGCCACGCGCGTATCTAGAATAGCATAAATCCCAGTCGATGACGTAAGTAATGTCCGCTACTGCGCGAAACGTTTGAAAGTTAAAAAGTGAGAGTTGCTGGTCTTTTTAAAAATTGACTCTAAACAACACAAGGTTCCATGTGATGACGATATTGCCATGCTAGCAGCATTGTTCACTTTTATGACCCTGGCGCCATGTATGAGTCTAGATATGTAACACTTCACCTACAGTCGGTGACGTCTCCACTTGTGTGAAAAATTCTCGAAAAGAAGTGAAACAACAAACAAACCTGCAAATATTCCCACAGAACATTTTTGCATCTAACAGATTTACAAATCCTTCCAATAACATTTTTTTGTAGAATTACGATGCTGGCCATAGCCATAGGGAAATACATTTTATTGTTTGAGTAGCAAGACATACACGACGAATTCAAGTACTCCACATATTGAAGGAGGCAATCACCGCTGCCCAACAGAATGAGATGCTTTTCAGCTATGAGATAATGTCGTATGTACACTATTCGTTTTCAAATCCACGAAACCGGTCGTGGTAGCTCAATGGTTAGAAAGTTCGCTTCGTAACCGGAAGGTCATGAGTTCGAGACCCGCTCGTGACATGGCTGCGTCAAACCTAAGACGTAAAAATAGGTAGTGATTGCTCCTTCGCCAAACTCTCGGCATTTAGAAGTGAGAATCACGGGTCTTTCGGATATGACCTTAAAAACGGAGGTCCTGTGTCACGGTAGGCGTTGGCACGTTAAAGAACCCTCACTGCTACGGCCCTGAGCGCTAAGCATAGGTCTAAATTTGTGGTACTTCACCTACAACACTGGAGACGTCTCAATATGAATGAAAAATTCTCGACGGGACGTAAAACAAATAAACAATCAATCAATCAATCCACGAATACTACGATAAATGCCGCCGTCATTGTGAAACATTCGTGATTTCCTCAACTAAACTTCGTTCTAAGAACACCCCATAATTATGTAATTTCTTCTGCTTTTATTTTTTATTGAACCACAGATGACGCACTGCAAGTGTCACTTAAGCTCTGGAACCGATTATATCGCGCTTTGATGTAATATGACGTCACGATATAGTATTACTCCTACTTTTGAAATAAACAATTAGAAATATTTTCTAGATAAAATAAGGTGGACTTAATTAACCCTAAACTTATAGTTTATCATCGCTGAATTACATGAAAGACTATACACAAGCAATGTCTTACAATTATGTACTTGATTTGAAACCCTATGTGTACAATTTTCGATGCATTTTATTTCTAAAAAAAAAACCAAAACATAAAAATTTAAACCGGAAAAAAACCCAACAAAACAAACAAATGTTGGTGAGATATTTATTTTAGAATATAACTGTTCTCCAATATTCAACTTCTAAAGAAACAGGGTACATTTGCAGGTTTCTTTGCCGCAAAACAGAGGGGTCGGAGAGCATGATTGGTAGTCAAAGATACACCATTGAAATGGAAATCACTTCAAAACGGTTTTGATCGTAATGACATATTCTGTCACAGAATGTATAGTTGAGAAGTTTTTGCCAGTATGAAATCATGTTGTTATAGAACCCATATTAATCGGTGCGAATGGGGTTTTCAGAATTCCTAGCTGATATGGACCATTATAAGTTCAATGAAGTCTTTATCATGCAGCTAAACACGCTACAATTAGTGTATGCTGAATATTCCTTCAAGGTTAGAAATTAGAATATCACTGGCACATACATGGATACGTGCACTGTTATTTATATTTTTGTTTAATATTCACAGAATTACATTGGCTTTTCAAATTGTGAATAACATTTTCTGATCCTTAACCGTTTGCCAATAGAGTCTGTCACTGGGTCAAATGCTGTCTGATGTGTTTCATACCAATTGCTAGGTCGTTCTTTCCACACTAATGTTGATTACGGATTGCTCCGTTTACCAGATCAATATACGGGGATCACGGCGGATGTGACAGGTCAACAGAGTGCTTACTCGTCTTATAAACACCTGATCTCACCTCTGGTATGTGCAGGAGTCCGTGTTTAAATTTTGTATTCCTTATGAGATTGACCACGTTTCGTTGTCTTCACATTTTCACATCAGAAGTGAATATTTGAAAATATGATTGACACTTAATTGATAAAACAAATCAATAGGCTACCAGAACATACCAAACGATCTCTTGTCTGCCATTTCTTTTTATCTTGTTAGACAAGGATCTAAAGAATTGAATTTTAGCCAGAACGTTTCAGTGGGGATCATATTATTTCACGACAAAATTTGGGTTTATTTGCACGTTTATTGCATTTAGTTGTCATTTTAGTATTGCTAAGTAATGTTGAAACATTGTAAGCACTTTTGTGAACACTTTGTTGAAAAGTAAATCCCATTGGTATACTTTATTTCGCATTGTAGCCTTGCAATAAAAATAAAATACTTTTTTTTTTCTTTTCTTTTACAAAATCCGATTTGGGTTGTATAATGAAGTACACGGATTATGTAATATACAGATTTCTCAGCAACTGAATCCAGCATTCGGAAAAGTTGATGGAGAAATAATTTGATCACTCTCAACGTGATTACTTCCGTATTGGCACATTTTCTCTGCAACTGTTTTGGATGATACAGTAGATCCATAAGCAGTATAAATACCATATAATGGCCCGTACTCATCTCCACTTTTTACACCAGTCTCTAGCATATTATTTCCCAACACTCTGCTTGTCTGTCGATCAAATAATCTGAAAAAAAAGTTTCTTTTTTGTTTGAAATGCAATGCAATTTACACAATGTCGTAAAGTAGATTACTTATATTTTACTTACGTTACATTACATTCTTTGTCCGTGTTGGCCTTTGTAACTACTTTTGTTGTGTTTAAGCCTAATTTTCCTTCCTCTGGGCATTTTATGTTCAGACATGCTGAACGTCGACTGTTTCTGATCGAGTTTGTCTCATCTACAGCTAACGAGGTGTACTTTCCAAGCAGATGCCCACGTCCATCATAGCTTGTAGACGTGAATGTCACAATATCGTTGGTTTGATTTACCTGTACAAAAATTTGCTGATATTAGAATTTAAATACAGGCAGTCTACCTACTGACATATTTTTTGTCTATAAAACAAGACCTATTTCATGCCTGGATCTGCGTTAGCGTCATTTATTTATCAACCTATTGTTGATAATCATCTTCAGATGTAGACATCTCAGATAAAAGCACACAAAGTATTATCTCTTCAGATTGATTGATTGATTGATTATATATTGTTTTATGTCCCGCTCGAGAATTTTTCATTCATATGGAGACATTGCCAGTGAAGGCTGCAAAAATTTAAGCCTATGTTCCGCGCTTATGGCCTTTGAGCAGGTAGGGATCTTTAACGTGCCACACCTGCTGCGACACGGGGCCTCGGTTTTTGCGGTTCATCCGAAGGACCGCCCCATTTAGTCGCCTCTTACGACAAGCTAGGGTTGCTGAGGATCCATTCTAACATTTTAATAGCATAAATCACAAAAAAAAAAAAAAAAAAAGATAAAATAAAACAAAAATAAAGAAAGAAATGACTAAGTTGAACATGCTTAAAATCACCTTAAAATTTGTCAACTTTCACCATAATAGAAATTGCATATCTGTAATATGTATATAAACAATGTGCAAAGTTTGAATAGAATTGATGGAGAATGTTTTGAGCTATAGAGTACACAAACTAGCCACCGTCAATAACATACATTGCAAAAAGGTTAAATCGAACATGGTAAAAAATGTAATAAATTGGTTTTTTTTCAAATTTGTTCATAGTAGTGTACACATCTACAATATCTATGCAAACATTGTGCAAAGTTTGAATAATATTGATTGGATATTTTTTGAGTTACAGATTACACAAAGTATGCATCAGTAGGCGTGACGGAAGGAGGGACGAAGGGACGGAGTGTAGCGTCTACAAGACCTGCTATTACCTTCAGTAACGCAGATAAAAATATTCGTGTTAGACTTCACAGGTGCAATAAAAATCACAGCAATTAGACGGCCTATATTATGTATGAAATTCGCAATGATTACATAAATTTGATTATTATATTAAAGACGAATAACTAGCATTAGATAAAATGTTAATAGTCAAGCTGAGATGCCACTAATTATGTTTAGAAATGAACCGATAACATACCATCAACCGGTCTATCAACGTAAGCACGTCCATCAAGTACAAGTTCTTTATTTTTTTTATACAGATACAGTACAGTTCTTAAAGCAATATAAGCTGTCAAAATTGTTATTTTGGGGTCCCTAAAATTTAATCGAAATTTTGTAACATCTACCTTCTAATACCTGATTTTATCGATTAAACTTTTGACATGTTGTATTTTTTGCATTAAATGTAAAAATTGTTCGACATTTGAAATTAAGTCTTCCCGTACCTTAATTTTTCCGACATTATTTCCGTATGCAATGGGGGCCTCCGTGGTCGAGTGGTTAGAGCATCGAGCTCAAAATCACAGAGCCTCTCACCTCTGTCGGCGCGTGTTCGAATCTCGGCCGCGGCGTTATGTGAGCAAGTTTGCCAGTTTACTTGCGGAAGGTCGGTGGTCTCATCCCAGGTACATTGTATCTGGGTTCTCTCCTCCACCAACAAAAACTGGACGCCACCAGATAACTGAAAAATTGTTGAGTGTGGCGGAAAGCAAAAAATAATCAATCAATCAATCCGTATGCAATGACCTAAAGTTGAACTCATTCGGCAAAATCAAATGCGCAAGCGCAATATTTCCGGTAAGCACGAAAGATGTCTGGCACGAAAGGTTCGAAGCGAGTGAGAAAGCCGACTTTGACTGATTCGGGACGAAAAAGATATAAAAACATATAACATCGTTAACAATGCCAAAATAATGACGGTAACTAGAATTTTATTTCACTTCGCCGTCTATATTTTAATGACCCGGATACAACCCGATCCACCCCGATCAGCATCAGAATCATTCGTGTCAACATCGGTTATCTTCGGGATTGTCGCCGACGATTAATCAGCTGCCGTTGTTAGGGTCAAACGGAATGTCGAGGAATATATTTTTCATCACGTAAAGGTGTGTAAACGATGCATAAGAGAGGAAATTCGATGCATTTCTTTTTTTCAATCATATCAACGTTCATTTAACCTCTTTTAATGCCACTATAAAAAAATTTCAATTTTGGCAGCTTATATTGCTTTAAGCAATATTTTAACTTTTTCAATCTACCTCGCAAAGAATGGTATCTAATTTTGCTACATTCTGTAGCTGTTACATGTATGAGTATACTAATAGTGTGCCGAGTCTTAGGGTTCACGCGATGTCAGGATCATAGTTAGAACCTCACGGTTGTAAAGTGAATACATCGACCACACCTGAGTGTACCTGAAGGTAGATTTTCAGAAAACAAGCCTTGGAATATGGAGATGCAATCTTGTACCAGGAATCGACCGATGTAGTACTATGATTCGCCAGTTGCAATATGGGTGTATACAAATTAGATAGAGCATCACCTGGAAATAAAGACAGTATTGCAATAAAGTACAAAAGTGTGTTTTCACGAACGACCTATCTAACGTTGTGGTTAAATGGTACGTGTAATGGCTATACTTGTTTATATGTATTATTTAATGACTTTTTTCAACATACCCTTTTCGCATATTTTGCCGTAGAATCCTGGGGCACATTTACACAGCTGAGGCGCGACACAATGACCTCCATTCAGACAACTGGGATTACAAATACCTGTATAGGAAATTTGAAGATATAACTACATATCGCAATAGAAATTCATTGCTTCAGAATGAAAAGTATAAATAATAATAAAACTAACAAAACAAAAACAAACAAAAAACAAAAAAAAAACAAAAAAACAAAAAACAAAAAAAAAAAAACAAACAAAAAAAAAACCCAAAAAAAAATCCCAACAAAAAACAAAACAAAAAAACAACTAAACAAACAAACAAACAGAAATAAGATTGGTCATGTTTCTAAATGTTATTTCTTCTTCACGATCATATGTACTTAGAACTACCTTAAATTTGAATTAATTTGGGCATTTGAACATATTCAAGTGAAATGCCGTGGAATCGTAGTATCATGATAAAAACAGTGACCTTGAGAACAGGAACGCCCGGTATATCCAGCGACACAGCTACACGTCCAAGGTGCAATGCACTGTCCCCCATTGTCACAAGACGGGTTACAAAAAGCTTAAATGCAGAAATACATACATGATATAGAAATCTTCGCAGTTAATTATGTCTATGGATTAACTATAGAAATAAGTATCTTGAATAAACATGGACGTCTTTACGTAGTAACACAGGGTGTCTATGGTGCTATATCATGACGTGATCTAGACTAATAAAATAGATATCAAGGTCAACACTACGCGGGAGTTTGATTGTAAAACCATCTTCGATCCACCGCAACTTTTTTGCATTTTATTCCAAATATATATATGGATTTGCGCTAAACACTTGATTCTAAAAATTCATGTCAAGTATTTATCAAGTTTTCTAACATTTGCATCAGAAAACTTCAAATACATGCCGTGTGCAATTTGTCTTATGTTATAAATGTACATGGTAAACTATATAACCACGTCTGTGTTATCTTAATAGATTCTCAAATTAAGTGTAGTCATATATTTCATTAAATTCGCCAAAATAACAGGAATTACGTATATGTTTACAATAGTATGTCATCGTATATTCTATCTACATGTATTTAAATGAGCACTCGATGCGCATGTGCGACGTCATCAGCCTATGTTTATAACTATAAAGATTCATTCCAATTCAGTTTAAGTTATTTTGTAGTTATTCATCATGTAAGCATAATCCATAATTATTGAAATTATGAATTGTGCATTTGTGCATTGTTAATTAGAGATGCCACAGACCTAAATATGATATTCAATTAATTCACAGAATTCCTGACTGGCTAAAAATTTCGAAGCGTGTTACTTGGTATGATAAAATTATCACAGTGTCTAGATCTTTGATTAAGATTTTTAAAAGTATGAGAGGAAGTATATTACATCTAAGTATAAATCTGTTTGCAGTTACCCATACGATATATACTTTCATAACGTCTCTAAGTAAATTAGGAATGGCTGTATTAATATAGCAAAGAAGTAAAGGTGAAGATAATGAACGGTGATCAATCTCATAGCTCCTATAAGGAATACAAAATTAAGAGTTGAGCAAATTCGGACCCCTGGCCATACCAGAGGTGAGATCCGGTCCCTAACTAATCAGAGTACGCATCCCCTGTTGACTCGACCGGTCACATCTGCCGTGAGCCCTACATCTTGATCAGGCAAACAGAGTAATCCTAAAAATCAGTGTGTAAAGAACAGATGTATCAACGTACGTGTCTGACAACTTGTGCCCCAATATCCCGGCCTGCACCTACACACCTGAGGCGCTATACAATATCCACCGTTCATACAAGAAGGACTGCAAACAGCTGCAACGTTAAACATACTGTTATTGACCTTCATCACAGCAATGAATAGTAATCTGATTAAGTGTATAAAATGTTCCCTGAAACATTTCTCCGCATTTTATTAAGAAGTATTTAGTTCCTTGAAGATCAATGTACACACGAATAACACACTATTGGAGGATTATCATTTCATTCATCTACACATAAAATAGTAGAAATATCAATGTCTTATAATACTGATCATTAACCCACGTATTGAACAGGAATCGTATAATTTTCTCCATCCGCTGCAGCATTTCACTAGATGTTTAATTGTACAACATTGTATCCTATCATACACCGACAGTCCATCACAAGAATAATAATCAGGGTAACTGAAAATACACAATTCATAAACATATAGAGGGTAATCACTACATTGTAGTTGCATATGGAATTTATTTCACAAGTAAGATAGGACACTTTTGATATTTTCACAAGTAAGATAAATGTCTCACAAGTGAAATTAATTCCACATCCTACTACAAAGAACTATATTTTCCGTTTATTACATTTTCTTTCGTGTTAGAACATGCTTATTTCAAATAACAAAGGATATATTGTAATATACCACATGACGTCAAAATCAGCTGTTATTTTAACACTGTAAAAATATCATTTTCATTCAACGAATTCATTATAGTACCAGGGAGAGTCAATAAGTAACCAGCCTAATCTACGGTCACAGTTTCCATACCTGTTTCATTACATGTTTATACCTGGGTACAAAATTGCACGCGTATCGAGTTGTTCGTTAATAAGATATTGAATGTCAAACATGACTAGTGATGCAAAGGCATGCTCCGTGGAGATCCGGCTTGTTAGAATAGATCCTCAGTACCTCTTGCTTGTCGTAAGAGGCGACTAAATGGGGCGGTCCTTCGGATGAGACCGCATAAACTGAGATCCCGTGTCACAGTAGGTGTGGCACGAGAAAGACCCCTACCCGCTCAAAGGCCATAAGTGCCGAGCATAGGCCTAAATTTGCAGCCCTTCACCGGTAGTGGTGACGTCTCCATATGAGTGAAAAAGTCTCAAGTGGGACGTTAAACATATAATCAATCGATCAATCTAAAGTTGAGTACCCTGATGTAATTTGGTACTTGTATTTGAAAAGTAAAACAGGTAAGGAAATACACAGCGAGTTTATGGATCTTCTACACCATTCTATGCTCAGGCTAAATTCTGGGTAGAGAAATTCAAAAGCGGTAGAACATCTTTAGAAGATGAAGCCAGGTCTGGACGTCCACTGGTTGCCACCGACGGACAAAAATGGGTAACAAATTTCGGGATATAGTATATTCTGATAGGCCAATTCAGGTGGAGGAAATAGCTCAGGCATCAGGCATATCATATGGTAGTGATTCAGCAATCTTACATGATCGTTTAGGTATGCGGAAGCTAACAACCACTTGAGTCACCGAATCCCTTAATGATGAGCAAAAGTCAACCAGAGCATCAGTACACAGCGCCTTGTTGAAGCGTATTAGGTCAGAGGATAATTTCTTTTGTGTCTTGTGACTGTAGATGAGACTTGGGTTCATTACTATGAGCCAGAGAATAAAGCTTAGTCATAAGTGGGTAGGACCAGGACCCCGAGCCCAAGAAGTTCAAGACGCAACCATCTGCTGGCAAGGTGATGGTCACATTATTGTCGGACGCAAAAGGTCTTATTATGTGGGAACAGTGTGATATTTAACTGTGGACACGACGAAGTCCAGACTTTATGCTACCCTTTATGCTAAAGGTTTTTGTCAAATCAAAGTGCATGTGGTGGAATTTATTAACAGAATATCATAGCCCAAGGTTGGGGCATATATCGTTGTAGACGAATAGATATCAGTTTATATATATATATATATATATATATATATATATATATATATATATATCTAATACGTTGTTATGATAAAAATGCTTCACGTATTTAATATTACATAGGAGTAATATTAAATACATGGGCCATTGTATCCTACTAAGTACCAAATAGGTAATTTCTTCCAAGCAGTTTATGTAGAATCAATCATCCTACTGAAAATTATGGAAATATTAGAATGTTTTAGCCCATAAGATTATGATAGAATTTTTGTAGAATTTAAAATTCTACCATTCTCCCATAGGATTTCATGCCTTTGGAGGCTGATATCTATCATTCTACAAGAAAGTGTTAGCCTAATCTTGGGCTATGACATACTGCTAAAACTCCCACCGGAAGCACTTTAATTTTTCACAAAACCTTTTTAATAAAAGGTAGCAAAAGGTCTGGACTTTGTCGTGTTAAGAGTTAAATGTCGTACTGTTTTGGACTTTTTACACAAGAGAAGTACTATAATTGCAATGGTACTATTCAACCTTGCTAGCCCAGCTGAAAACCGTCGATATAAACTCTCTAAAAGTATTTTGCTGATATAGGACAACGCGACAGTCCACATTGCAAAGTTGCAATGGATGCTGTCGAGCGGAACGGGTATGCATTAATATCACAGCCTACCTATTCGAATGGCCTAGCTATTAGCGACTTCTTCCTATTCCCAGACTTGAAAAAGGACATGCATGGACGTCATATCCGATCTGACGAAGAGGAAGTGACGACAGGTGAGGAGTGGATCAATGGATAATGATCCTGGCCTTTTCAGTTCTGGGCTGATAATACTTGAACATCGTTGGTTTACGTACATCACACTAGAGGGCAATTACATCAAAAAAGAGGTGAATCTCAACCGGAAATACGTTAGGCTGGTTACTTATTGACTCGTCCTCTTATTTCACTGTTACAAATGTGACACACGTTAAAACTTTGGATACAATCTTATTACGAATTGTATTTCGTATTTGACATTCAATACTTTTAATCAATAATATTGATTTACTCATCATTAACAAGGCGACAACCGATGGATACTTCTGTTCTACAGCTGCAGAAGCTAGGCGCATCGTATTTTCGTACCAAGTAAGTTTGATTTGTCGAAGTTTCGCATAACTGCCTGTTTGAAAATATGAAACGTGTATTACTTTAGATATTCTCTCTCTCTCTCTCTCTCTCTCTCTCTCTCTCTCTCTCTCTCTCTCTCTCTCTCTCTCCATAATCACATACCTATACAAATTCTTACCTTGTATTGTATAGTAGAAAACTCATGGCAAAGAATGAAGCAACCATGACCTTTATATAAATACGTAGACCCATTTTATCACTATTTAGGATTGCGCCTCTCCAGCTACCGGTGCATGGTGTGCACTAAATCACAAGGTACATATAACCAGTCTTTCTGTTACATTTGTAAATCTTCAAGCATTTACCATGTGCGGTGATAAGCAGCACATATATCTATAATTATCATCTACCGTTTACCAAACAACTTTACAACCGATAGCTATTAATACTTTGCCGCAAATTATGTCTCTAGTCCGCCATTTTGCAGTGAAAAAAAACGTATTTCCCTACGTTGGCTTTTGTAATTTTCTAATCTGTAGCTTTTTTTTTCATCAATTGCATTCAGCTACAATAATGTACAAGGGTGGGGTAACACATTTCGAAAATTGGTAGGGTAAAAAGTTCATCAATTGAACTTTCGCTGACACCGCAAAGGGGGGTAATTCAAATTACTGATTGATAGGCATACTTTATAACCTATGTATGTTTATTCATCGGTAAAAACGATAGCTGACCATAATTTCAGTTGTGAGATCTGAAATAATTTTGCTATAACGCGAACAATATAATCTGACCATTCCTCTTTATGTTAAACAATATATTTTCTGCTTTTATCTAAAAAAACATCTTTTTTTCTCAAAATGAAACTTAAAAATGCACAAATGAGTATGAGGAAAAGAAACTCCCATTGAAAAGTGCTTTTTTTGCTCGATATTTGTTGAGGATATTTCAAATATTTTCCTATGTTCTTAGCTTTGTTACATTTAAGCTTATTTTATAGATCTGTCAATGCGACAACATATGGCGCATAAGCAACTAAAAATACTATCCTCCTAAACTTAGACTAGAGGATAGTGAGAACAAAATATCAATATTTTCATATTTGAAAATAGAAGATAGATCTTCAAATGCGGAAACCATGTTCCTTGATTACCCTTGACTACCCTTGACTACCCTGATAAGTAGACAGGTTGGAAATCAATTTTATCCGAATTAAACATGGTTATGACAGTGACAAACGTCTTTTAATGGGAACTCCAAGGGTTTGTTTTCGATTTACATGAATGAACCTGGCCCTTGACTTAAAGGTTAAAAAATCCTGAGTAAAGAGAATATATCTTATCTGTTGATTTGCAATGAAAACATCAGGTAACACTTCAGACAAATGCCCTATAAATACTCTTGACATTAAAAATGTGCACAACAAACGTGTCTCTACACATTACATGTAAGGGAATACTTGACACAATTCACAATGGCCTGGTTCACAAAAAAAGCCAGCTTACCACTAATGTCAAAATTTGAGGAAAATGTAATTTCTTTTTAATAAGGATAAGAAATATTTGAATGAGAAACGTCCTTGCTTACTTGAATCATTCTGAGAGCCGGGCTTTTATGACGACATTCTACACTGTAAATGCAGATCTGTAGCTCTCTGGGACAGACCAGAAAGCTATTGACCTACCCTTATTTCACCGATTTACAATGCAGGAAAATGTACACAGAGTTGAAGCTTCCTATCGCTGTATTCTACCATCGCCGTCTTAAATATTTAAGATGAAAAAAAAAAATCCTTACATATTGCCCCACTATATTTGAGTTCAAAAATACCTTAAAACATTCATTAAATCCCCATACAAACCGAAAATTCACAGCTTCAAGCGATTGTATTATTTTGATCATTTGTTAAGGTCCCAAAACATCTACGATGGAGCCCTTTCTTGTTAACAGATTGTTTTGCACCAACGTCAGTCTCGGCAGTTCAGTGACAGAGCGTTAGATATGTAACCTTGTGATCGTGGGCTTGGGCCCCGTTTGTGTCATGCCCGGATCAAACCAAAGACGTAAACATACGTAGTGATTGCTCATCGAAAAATCCTCGGAATTTAAAAGTGAATATCATATGTCTTGCGCATGACATTTAAAACGGAGGTCACGTGTCGTGTCAGGCTTTGACACGCTAAGGAACACTACGCCCCTGAGCGATGTGTAGGTCTAAATTTGTGGGATATCACCTACAGCTAGTGATGTCTCAATATGAGTGAAACATTTTCCCCGAGATGCTAATCAAACAACCGACCTTTGTGTGCAGAATAGAAGAGTGGCTGAAATTTGTACAAGGAATAATTTTGAGTATGTATATATGTACCGTCTAATACTAATATGGCAGAGTCTGAAATATGATCTGAAAAGACATGCTTCGAGATATCTGTAGTGTGATTTCTCTGATATTTCCCTGTAGTCAAAACCAAGATTATGATTAACAAAACGTTCACAATATGTCTTCTAGCATTGTCAAAACTTTCAGTCAACTGTCGCCTAATTGGAAATCCGCACAACAATCCATATTATCTAATTTCAATAATACAATGAATAAAAGATTGTCTACTCCATTTCGAATTGTCAGATTTTTGTATTGCTCATTGATGTTACGTATGAGACAGGGCACTGTTAAGAAAACCAAATAAAAATGCGTAATCTGAATTATTGCACAGCTGATAAAAAAAGGTTTAAGCTGTCGACGAGACTGTACAAACCGCTTTCTTTGTCAGTAGCCTGTCTCGATTTAAAAAAAGGATCGCATGCAGAACAAGCTCTTGCGTATCGAATCAGTTGGAAGATAAAAACACCATATGCAGGTGGTGATGGAATATTGGCACATATATAAGAGAAGTTGACGATGGAGAAATTGAAATCCTACCATTTGTCATACTGGTGAGTTGTAAGTTTGCCGCCAGGACGGACTGTGCAAACCATAAATTAAATGCAAGTTTAAAAAGATATGGTTTATATTTATTTTTAAAAACTGCCAATGAACCTTTGAATCGAAGAACCGGTAGCGGTAGTTCAGCGGTTAGAGACATTCGCTTCGAAACCGGGAGGTCGTGAGTTCGAGCCTCGCCCGTACCATGGCGGCGTCAAACATTAGACATAAACATAGGTAGTGATTGCTCCTTCGCCAACACTCGGTACTTAAGTGAGAATGACAGGTTTTTCGAATATGACCTTAAAAACGGATGTGCAATACAGACGAGGTCCTAATACAGAATCCTGGAACTGACAAAGCCGATGCCATGATACCAAAAGCATAATATACTCCATACTCCTAATCAGAATACTATGGTCTATGACGTTGAATGCGACTTAAAGATCAAGCATCACGAGTGCAATGCATGGCTTTCTGTCTAATGCAGAGGTAATATCATGGTGAACCCGTAATAGAAAAGTGTCTGTGGAGTGACCATTGCTGTAGGCAGATTGCATCTGGTCGTGAAGCGTAGAGATGCTTTTCAAGTTGAGCTGTCACTGCTTTGTCCAATATTTTAGATAGAAAATGTAACTTAGGATACATGTCTGTCATTTTTTAATTCAAATCTTGTCAATTCATAATCCTGGTCTTTTCTAAAAATCCAATGGCACGTTCGCTTCCAAAAAAGGATTTGTTAATAATTTCATTAATGATTGACAAAGTACTCAAACATTGATTCAGAACTGTCATGGGTATCGCATTTAATTCGTAGGACTCAGAACGGCATTTTCATTTCATTTTCATGAAAAACAAATGACGAGAATAGGTCGTCGTATACATTCCCAGTATATGCGTATATAAGCGTAGCTAGAATACAGAATTATGCACATCCTTTTATCAATACTTGATAAACGCTTTGAGCAACGATACTTCTTTGAAAAAATGGGACGTAGAATATTTTATATTACATTTTTTGTCGGAGTATGTTTCAGTCAGACACATACAAATGATCATCAGAAAATATCCGATCTACAAAACGAGTTTAATCGGCTGAAAACCGAATTTGAGGATTATAAGAATAGCTCAATGACTGAAATACGTCAACTAAAAGAAGAAAGCAGCTTCCTTTCAGCTGTACAGACCACCAATGTTCGCACGTTAAATTCGTTAATGACGGACGTTTTCGAAGTAAAGGCAAAGCTCAGTTTTATCACAATGGATTCCGTGCATCTGAACAGTTCATTAGATGTCGTGCTGGAAGCCATTAAAAGCATAAACAAACTTAACCACTCTTTTGAAGGTAACGTAAATTGTAGCTCACGTGTTTCGATTAGATTCGTTAGAATTAAATTTAAATATATTCTACATATTGAAATAATATGGATAATGAACGATATTATTTTTGTAGACATTGCAGAAAAGCTACGTAACAGAAGCAAATGTAAGTTTATCGTGTTCTATGTATTTTGTTGACATGTAATTCCACTTTTTGAATATGTATTTGATAAGGAATTGTTTTTTCTAAATTTATCTTTTGTTTTTATTTTCCCTAATCATTTCTTTCTTATAATATTTTTTGTACATGATCATGAATCAAAGTGTGTTCAAGTCGTATTAAATCATTATCTATGTACTTTCAGGTCAAAGAGGAAGTCAGTACGTCAGAAAATGTTCCCCTCCGAACTGGGATTCTGCACAGTGTGGTAACGTGACCATTCACGTGGACTTCTCTCCGTCGTTCAATACTGTCCCTTACGTCATGTTTGGCGTCAGTAAACTGGACGCTGAGCAGAGCCACAACACAAGGTTCCAGGCCTTTGCTAGCGACATAGCGAAAACTGGCTTCAATTACAACATTGGCACTTGGGGAGATTCTAAATTGTGGGGATCAACGTTTGAGTGGCTTGCATGCCCGTATTAGACAAATTCATAATACGTTATTAACACTTTACTGAATATAATGAATAAATGAATGGTAATGATAATTACTTGTTTATGTTATTAGGATATTACTGATTACTGAAAATTCGTGTATTATTACCCCGTGGGGATCCGGGTTGTTAGAATAGATCCTCAGTACCCTTTGCTTGTCGTAAGAGACTAATGGGGCGGTCCTTCGGATGAGACCGCAAAAACCTGGCCCCGTGTCACAGCACGTGTGGCACGTAAAAGATCCCTCCCTGCTCAAAGGCCATAAGGGCCGAGCATAGGCCTAAATTTGCAGCCCTTCACCGGCAATGGTGACGTCACCATATGAGTGAAAGATTCTCGAGCGGGACGTTAAACAATATTTAATCAATCAATAGGTATTATTATCTTCCTAGCATGTTGTTAATGATGATAATTGCATCCACAACAATTCCTAATCTATATACAGAGATAACAACATTGCAGGATTGCTTCAAATAGCTTTTCTGTAGCAATCTACAAAGTAATTATCACTTTGTTGTCAAAATAGTAAAATGTAAACAAATTTGCTAATGAATATTGTTGCAGACGTCTTCTTCAGATCAGAACTTTCAGACATTTGACAAAGATACAAACCTCATTCTTAAAGTTTGGTATACCATTGATATAAGATCTTTCTTTCCATATAAACAATGCATTGAAAAAGTAGATATTTAAAAAGATTCCGGGTGGGAATCAGAATCGTTATTCGTTTTCATCATATCCTATGGAGTGTATCGAAGAGTCACAAAATTCATTGCAAGTCTATGTGATAGGGTAAACTGATCCAAAATCGAATGTCTAAATAGATTCTTCAACATCATTGCTTTTAGAAATATAGTGAACAGTATTAATTTATTAGGAAAAACAGTTTCTGAAGGAAAACGTGGTTACTGTAAACTGACCTTTTTTGACCTAATTCACGGTCGCTGCTATACGCTATGCGCTAACGGTGGCCGACATTGGGGTATGATATGCCTTTAAGCGCGACACCGCATCCAAAGCTAATGATGTATCTATACCATTGATGACTTGTCGCATTTAATTAAAGTAAATGAGAGAATCACGTAAATCAACGAGGTCATACAAGCTGTCCATTGGTACCCGTCTAGCTGAGCTAGTGCACAACAAAATAAACCGAATTCCTCAAAAATCAGAGGAAATCTGGAAAAAACAAAACGAAAACACGTCAGCCTACCTGTAGCAATATCAATTTCAGTCATTTTAAATCAAACCTAAAGTGTTTTATTTTTTCCCTAAAAATATAGCAAATAATAAGATTTAAAAAAAGATAAAAAAAGCATACCTTTGTTACCCAGATTTCCATGTCCTGCTACAGTAATATCGATTTGGAGTATTTCCATTCATCAAGTGCATGTAAGTAGGTCGAAGACACAAGTCGCTATATTAACTTCATGTTAAAAAAATTCCGATACATTTGATGAGAAATAGAAATAAGGAAATCATACTGAACTGTGATTTTGTGCGAGTGAGAATTTCTGAAATTCTGAATACAAGGTTATTGGACAACCTGATGACTGGGTGAAGAATTTCACCCCTGTATCGGAGAGCAGTCAGTGAGTCGTTCATGATGGCTACCATGTCAATGCGACCCGCCATAGATATCCCACCCCAAATCATCACAGAGCCACCCCCAAATCCATTGTATTCAGCCACCAATGCCTGACTGTATCTTTGTCCGATCTCTCTCTACACACGCCTACAGTATTCGTGGAAGTTTAAACACAATAGGGACTCATTTGCGAACAGTAACGGCTTCCAACGTCGTCTACCCCAATTCACATGTTGACGTGCAAATTTCAAGCGTACTTGTCGGTGAGGTGGGAGACGTCTGGGACACACCACTGGCCTGTAAGCTCTGATATAAGTAGCAAGAGGTCGGTTTCTCAAAGTCTGGGACGTAATTTACAGGCCTGAAGAGTCAGTCTTGGAGCAGGCTGAAAAAGCTTTCCCTTGGCCAACGTCACGATGTAACGGTCTTGGCGCTGCGTTGTGGCACGGAGTCTGCCACTCCTAGGCCTCTCATTGACTGTACCAGTCCCCTGAAATCGTGTCCAGAGTCTAGAGATGATACTCTGGGACACACCAAACCGGATAGCAACATCTCGCTGGGTTTGTTCAAACTGAAGCATTCCGATTGCTTGATGCCTCTTATTTGCCTGTACTTGTAAATGGCGTCTTTGTGGTGACATACCTTTACTTACGTCACGTCACGTTCAATCGCTGTTCACTTTATCATTAACGTAGTGATGTATGCTAACTGATTGTCTGACTTACACAACTATTCAAAGTGTACCACATTTTTTATCGTGCAGCTCATGGGCATGTCAAAAACTGTTTTCGCAATCCATGTATATGTAGTATTTCACTAAAACTTTCTCCCAAAAACTTTATCAAACCTAAAATGCCTACTATCCATAATTGTTTTGTCCAGTATACATAATACGAGAATGACTATCACTGTAGAATTAAGAGAACCCTAACAGGCTCGTTGAAGTTCTCACTTCCGCAATTCGTAGGATCTTTAAGAAATTCTAAATCTATATACATGTATGTTACATATATAACATGTATACACTTCCCCTTCAAGCAATTTATAGTAAAATGTATAATCGTCCTTATTGTATAAGTCGCATAATATATACTTCGACTTTCTCTTAATCAATCTTCGCATTGTCTATCAATCCTTCTTTAGAAAGCATATCTAGTTTTAAAAATGTGTAATTTGTCAACTCCTAAAGAACAGCTGAACACTAGAAACCAGAACTATAAAATTTGGAACCCTTCAGAAAATAGGGACACCACTTTCTTCTTCTTTTTCTTCACATGTGACGTACTTATCCCGTTATCATCACACAAAGTTTGTTATTTTTACAACCGAAGATCGATTTATTAGCTGATCACTTTTTATTATAGTAGTGATGTATGATAATGGAAATACAATGCTGGACCGATGAATTAAACTCATGTACTGAAAGTACAGAAGGAGAAACGTCCTCTTACAGTGTACGATTTCTTGCCAAGTATTTTTTTCCAGACATATATGCAAGCAACGTTTTTTATTTTCTCTCCGTTAGACCCCCACTCTTCCACTTTCATAACGCCTGAAATGACTATATCTAATTCACGTAGAACTTTACGTGCGGGTCCCTTTTTTCCTGTTACTGAAAAGTGTTTGTTTAACGTAAAATAATGCTGTTTACGAAAAAGAACAAAAGAGACAACTCCGAGGACACACAATATCAAATACTGGTTTCGATATGTCATATTAAACGCCACCGCCTGCGAACGAGCGATAACTCTTTTAAAATATCCTAATATACAAGTAATTGTTTGGAGTCCCTTCCTATCATTCAAGTCCAGTTTAAGCGGTAAAATAGCAATATTCACGACAATATTGAAAATCATATTCACATTATAGGCACCTGCGCTATTGAAAAGACAAGTTTGACAACAAACGATAACTTAGATATAGGGAAATCCCCATCATTGCATGTTGTATTATAGTCTACTGGTGACAAAAATATTAGTGATATGCATTGATATATAAGTATTTAAAGACTCACATAACAAATAGAAAATCGTGTTATGTCAGTCATATCTAACATATCGTTAAAATATATGTACTACGTAAAATTGTACTTTGAAAATCGATTTGAGGTACTATATCATATCATAGCGAGGTGTAAAGCAGTATAATTCAAACATATTGCCTGTTATTAACGTATCATAACGTACTGTCTGCTATATACATATCACAACGTACGACCTGTTATAAACATATCACAATGTACTGTTTGTTATATAGAAATCACATCGTACTGCCTGTTATATACATATCACAACGTACTGTCTGTTATAAACATATCACAACGTACTGTCTGTTATATACATATCACAACGTACTGTCTGCTATATACGTATCACAACTAACTGTCTGCTATATATACGTATCAAAACGTACTGTCTGTTACAAACATATTACAACGTACTGTCTGTTATAAACATATCAAAACGTACTGTCTGTTATATACATATCGCAACGTACTGTCTGTTATATACATATCACAACGTACTGTCTGTTATATACATATCACAACGTACTGTCTGTTATATACATATCACAACGTACTGTCTGCTATATACGTATCACAACTAACTGTCTGCTATATATACGTATCAAAACGTACTGTCTGTTACAAACATATTACAACGTACTGTCTGTTATAAACATATCAAAACGTACTGTCTGTTATATACATATCGCAACGTACTGTCTGTTATATACATATCACAACGTACTGTCTGTTATATACGTATCACAACGTACTGTCTGTTATAAACATATCACAACGTACTGTCTGTTATAAACATATCACAACGTACTGTCTGTTATATACATATCACAACGTACTGTCTGTTATATACATATCACAACGTACTGTCTGTTATATACATATCACAACGTACTGTCTGTTATATACATATCACAACGTACTGTCTGTTATATACATATCACAACGTACTGTCTGTTATATACATATCACAACGTACTGTCTGTTATAAACATATCACAACGTACTGTCTGTTATAAACATATCACAACGTACTGTCTGTTATATACATATCGCAACGTACTGTCTGTTATAAACATATCGCAACGTACTGTCTGTTATATACATATCATAACGTACTGTCTGTTATATACATATCACAACGTACTGTCTGTTATATACGTATCACAACGTACTGTCTGTTATATACATATCACAACGTACTGTCTGTTATATACGTATCACAACGTACTGTCTGTTATAAACATATCACAACGTACTGTCTGTTATATACGTATCACAACGTACTGTCTGTTATAAACATATCACAACGTACTGTCTGTTATAAACATATCACAACGTACTGTCTGTTATATACATATCACAACGTACTGTCTGTTATATACATATCACAACGTACTGTCTGTTATATACATATCACAACGTACTGTCTGTTATATACATATCACAACGTACTGTCTGTTATAAACATATCACAACGTACTGTCTGTTATAAACATATCACAACGTACTGTCTGTTATATACATATCACAACGTACTGTCTGTTATATACATATCGCAACGTACTGTCTGTTATATACATATCGCAACGTACTGTCTGTTATATACATATCACAACGTACTGTCTGTTATAAACATATCGCAACGTACTGTCTGTTATATACATATCACAACGTACTGTCTGTTATATACATCCCAACTTACTGACTGCTACATCCCTCCCCCATTTTTTTTATCCATTGCATTGTGTTGTATGAGAGGTTAGAATTCGTGTCAGTTGCTTATGTGAGGAAAAAGGAATGTGTATTATCCTGAAACATTGCATCATAATCATAAAGGTGGGAACAATTCATTCCTTTGTTTTAGCAGGAATAGTATTTGATAAAATTTAGTGGTCATGCGCTTAGATAAGATGTAGTATTTAATTGTATTTTTGCTTAGATATATATATTACGAGAAGGACAAAAACGGTTATCATTAATTATTTGACGATAACATTAATTCAGTTATTGCTTGGAGTATGCGTTAATGATGCGCACATCATATCAATTATTGCTCTCATCAATTGAAGTGATGCGCTAATTAATGTGATGACATTAATGCCCCTAACAATATATATAGCTCAGTATAGATGATTTGGTGTTCCATTAACTTTAATTCATTGAATACATGTATATTACTTTTATTACAGTTCTTTTGTAAAAGGAATGGATTGAGTGTTGCTTTGTACCACACTCAACAATTTTTCAGTTATCTGTTGTCGTCCAGATTTTATTGGTGGAGGAGAGAACCCAGATACATTGTACCCGGGAAAAGACCACCGACCTTCCGAAAGTAAACTGACAAACTTTCTGACATATATCGGTGCGAGCGAGAATCGAACCCGCACCGACTAGATGTAGGAGGCTTTGTGATTTTGAGCGGGATGCTCTAACCACTTGGCCAGGCCCCCTAAAAGGAACGAATGTGCATATCAATTCTTAACAGCTTTTACAGAGAACAACAAATTAATTAAAACAGGTCATTAGTACAGTTATGGATAAGTTGAATTAAAGATACCTCTAATTAAATGTTAATTTTTCTAAATGAATACTTGCGTGTATTAATCTTATCGAATTAAAGGGACGGTGACGGTGGTTTTGTTCATAAATCATTAAAGGATTAGTATGAGCCCAACTGCCTCAAACAAGTCATTTGCCGTAAATAACATCAATTTTATACATTTACTAATTACAATTTTCAATTTACATCCCTAAATGTTTGCTTCCTGGACAAATATTTAATCTGTTTTATAAATTGACTCCTCATGTAAATTTTAACGCACATGCAATCACTTCATAGCTGATAGATACCATTCGCTTATCTATATTATTAGAGAGGGATAAGATGATTTAGGTTAAGAAAAAAAAATCTCACCAAAAAAAATAATGTTTACTATCCATTTAATGATAACATTACTTCAATTGAATAGGGCAATAAATCAGTTATTGCATGTATTTGTGGAATTGTGTGCGCAATAATTCAATTGAAGAGAGCAATAATTATTGCCCGCATTGATTGAATTGTTGAGCGCAATGATTGAATTATTGGTTTTTATTTAATGAATGATAGCGCATATTAATCAATTAAATGTTTTGATGAAGGCAACGATTCATTTATATTGTGCGTCAATTCAACAATCATCAATGCTATCAGCAATTCAATTAATGCGCGCAATAATTCAGAAATAAAGATATCATTATTTTAATTTTAAAAATGTTGCGCACATCATATGAATGTATCTTTGAAGAATAAAAGTTAATTAATTGTGAAAGACATCACTGTATCGGTGTACATGACAACACGTTAAGCACTGCTTGTATCTGAAATTATGTGTGTCGGGTGAAAAGGAAACACTATTCTAGAGGTGCGGTATATATCAAGACGTACCAATATCTTGAAAATATCTGAACCTTCAAGAATATGTATTTAATTTTGTGCTGGTTTGTATATCATAAATATTATTCACATAAAAAACATGTATTGCGACAGTATGATAACCAAATGAGCATTACATTTGTATTTATATGTAAGGAGTCATAGTATATCATATTTTAGGTTTTATAGGATTATGGCATAGTTTATCAGATACTATGTTTTATAGGATTTATGACATGATAATAATAACCTTTATTTACCCAGGTAACACAATTAGCATACAACTAGTTTTCATTGTGGCCCTGCGTTAAAACATATATACAAACATAGAATTAGTATTAGTTTTAATATATACATGTTCAGTACACGTGGACATGATTATATAAATAAGAAATAAAAGAGACATTGCAGAGAAAAAACATACTACAATAGTACTAAACCTCAGTGTATTTTCTAAACATGATATGGAATTATAAAGGACAAGAATAGAAAAAACCATAACATAAGACAAATATGTGAACAAAAACAGCTTTTTCTAAGAATTTCATCTAAAATATTCCATGAGATACATAGATTTAAAACCACCTATTGAATAAGAATTTCGAACATTTTGTGACAATTTGTTCCAAAGAAATGCACATGAATAACTAAATGAACGTTTAAAATTTTCCGTTTTAGCCCTCGGTAAATAAAGTAAATTTGACGTAACATTGTTTGATCTGGTTGTCCGACTACAGATATCTCTTATAAAATTGAATACTTTTAAATAATTTGGCATTTGGCTGTTTAAAACCTTAAAGAGAAAGACAACTTTCTGTAAATATAATAATCTTTGATTGGCATCCAGTTCAAACAAGAAAATAAAAAGCTGGTAGATGTTCTAATATCACAGGTATTTAAAAGAATTCTTGCTGCCCTCTTCTGTAGTTTAAAATTTTTAAAAGATATTTTTGGTTTATCAGATACTAAATTTTATAGGATTTATGACGTAGTGAAACAGATCCTACGTTTTATAGGATTCATGACATAGTCTATCAGATGCTATGTTTTATAGGATTTATAACATAATTTATCAGGTACTAAATTTTATAGGATTTATGACATAGTATATCAGATCCTACGTTTTATAGGATTTATAACATAGTTTATCAGTTATTATGTTTTATGGGATTGATGAGATTCGTCACTGTTTTATCATCATTTGTTTACATGCAGTGTTAAAGTTGTTTTTTTATTTGGTTGAATTGAAAATTCAACTATGTACACAAATCAATCATAAATTAATTTAATCCCACAACATTGATAAAATTTTCCGTGAGTCTTTTATAGTGCAATACGTGGTGGTATTGTACAGGCAATAATTGTAATTCAGAAGATTTATATAGAGTTCTATTGACTTGCGTCTTCTGAAACTCTTTACAGATAATATGATATATGATTGATTGATTGTTTGTTTGTTTTACGTTCCGTCGAGAATTTTTCACTCATATTGAGACGTCACCAACTATAGGTGAAGTACCACAATTTTAGACCTATGCTTAGCGCTCAGGGCCGTAGCAGTGAGGGTTCTTTAACGTGCCAACGCCTACCGTGACATGGGACCACCGTTTTTAAGGTCATGTCCGAAAGACCCGCGATTCTCACTTCCAAATGCCGAGCGTTTGGCGAAGGAGCAATCACTGCCTATTTTTCGTCTTAGGTTTGACGCGGTCATGACACGAGCCGGACTCGAACTCACGACCTCCCGGTTACGAAGCTAACGCTCTAACCACTGAGCTACCGCGACCGATACAGATAATATAAGAAAATATAAGTGAACATACTTTATACATGTGAATAGAATATGTATGGTCTTATGTAATAAAATAATTGCCATGCATAAAACAACCCTAAGGAATAATTAAATACATATAAAGGATATAATAATACTACTAAACTACAGGGATTTTTTTTGGTTGTTGTTGTTGTTTTTTGTTTGTTTGTTGTTTTTTTTTTGCTTTTATTTTTTTTTTTTTGTTTTTTTTGTTTTTTGTTTTTAAAGTAATATATTTGAGTAAAACAATCACAAATTAAAAGCTAATCTAGAAAGATACCTTTTGAGATCAACTTTAAACTTGACAATGAAGTACACTGTCTGAGATTAAAAGGCAAAGAGTTCCATAGACTCGATGCAGCCTTATCCAAGCGTCGATCCCCATGTTTTAGTACAAGTTAAACAAGTGTTATTTAGCAATGTTTCTTCAATGAAAAAAAAAATGCTTACACCAACATGATAAATTTGACTAGCTTACAATCTCATTTTTTTTTCAGCAAAAACATAGCCCTATTTTTAACTCACGAATCTAAAAGTATCGAATCATGGCATTGCATATCCATTCCAATTTGCTATGTCACCTTTATCAATATTAGTAAAGGAAAGCTGATAGCTTATGAGGTTTAGAATATTTAAGGTATTATTTGAATATCACTAAATGAGATGCAGATATTATATTTACATTGGCATCAGCTGAAAACAACATTTAAAAAAGATACTTAAAACAGAAGTGATCTGGTGTTTGTAGACTGTCACGATGAATGTACGATCGACTCTATCATATATGAGGATTTTGAAAATCTATAAACCGATAGCCATGGACAGTTTATCTTATCATTACTTATTGAATAAACTAAACTTCCTGATTGAGAAGAAGAATCGATCGGCCATTAATTTTTATCTGTTCCCGTCAGATAAATTTACATGCTTCCATAGATAACACAGCAACACACGCATTGCATTGTTAGCTATTTCGGAGAATGAAGCGACATACTACACCGACATCGGCTGGATGTTGTTTGTTTATCCTAGTATTTACATTCATTCAAGGTTTGTCATGCAATTTCCATATCTATTTCAGATTTGATTTCGCTTATTAAGTAAATACTGTAGACGCTTAAGCCCGTTTGGCAGTGTTATTAGAATTTATTTATGTTAGTTTAATTTAACTAAGTACAAGAGGTATGCCTATGACATAGAAATGTCGGTAGTCGTTTCTATCTATCCAGGCACGTATCTTGTATCATATATGAAAAAAGTCCCGTTTTCATCTCACATGCGTCAGTTTTTAAGAGATTCAAAATTTACAGTTTAAACAATACACATTTTATCCAATTTATAAAACGTTACTCTGGTATTTTATATTCTAAGTAAAGAATCAATTATTCCTTGGAATACAGATGCGTGCAAAAGGCAAGTCTCCTTTAAGATTTATACATTTTCTTGATGACTTATTTATTACTGTTTTTAGGATATGGCGAATTTATATATGAAAACATTTCGAGAACAAAACCTGCATGCTATGGAGCGACTTTGGATAGTTTTGTCAATGCGGATTGTGGACATAATTCAAAACTCGTTTATCCATTAGAAGTATTCGTTGGTGCCAAACCGAATTCAACAGGATGTAAGACATATGATGATAATTATGGTGGGGATACGCAGTTACAATTTAAGTGCTGTGGTCAAATAAATGAAGATCAGGATTGCAGGGATGAGTACAACGGAGCAAACAGAACTGCATTCATGACAAACTGTGTTGGACGAAACAAATGTAAACAATTGCGAACTGTATGGAAGTCGACCAACAACATGAACTGTAACACCAGTGAGACGTACAGAACGGTCTCAAACTATGCTTATTTGGAATACTGCTGTATAGAAAGTAAGAACGTGTAATTAAATTAATTTCTTCATGAGTTATTCATCGTAAGATTCATGGCAGATGATTTTCTCAAATTACCACCTTTAACTCCCTAGTATGAATCATTACGAGGTGTGTGTATACGCAGACTCTCCACAGTCGACTTGGCGTATACACAAACGTCAGGATGACGTAGACTATTTAACCCCACCCCACCCCCATTCCTATATTATTAGAAGGTATTTTATAGACTTTTTTCCTTATATTGATACATTTAGATTTCCAATGCTTTTGTCTTCGATATCTTTACCAACTGAAATGACATACGTTCGATTAGTAATGTAAATGATATGCATATGAATCTTGATAAATATACGAGGGCGAGTCAATAAGTAACCAACCTATCCCATTTGCGATTGTCTCGATTTTCATGCCTTGTTTCAATACATGTTTTATACCTGGGTACAAAATTGCACACGTATCGAGTATTTTTTTAATAAGATATTGAATGTCAAACATGACTAATAATATAAAAAGATACGCTTTTTATCTCAAATTTATTACCGTGCTATAATTCGGTACCAGTATTTAAAAGGTAAAACAGGCAAGGAAATACACGGTGAGTTAGTTGATATGTATGGGTCTTCTACAACATCTTATGCTCAGGTTAAATTCTCGGTAGGAGAATTCAAACACGGTAGAAAGTCTTTAGAAGATGAAGCCAGGTCTGGATGCCCACTGGATGCCATCGACGAAGAAATGTGTAACAAAGTTCGGGAAAGGCGAATTCAGATGGAAAAATAGCGCAGGCATTAGGCATTTCAGATCCTAGCGATTCAACAATCAGCATCATCGTTTAAGTATGCGAAAGTTAACAGCTCGTTGGGTCCCCAAATCCAACAGCGATGAGCAAATGGCAACCAGAGCATCAGTATGCAGGCCTTGTTGAAGCATATTAGGTCAAACGATTATTTTCTTTTAAATTTGGTGATTGTAGATGAGACTTGGGTTCATTATTATGAGCCAGAGAATAAAGCTCAGAATTGTCCGTGGGTAGGGCCAGGGTCCCCAAGACCAACGAAGTCCAAGATGCAACCATCTGCTGGCAAGATAATGACCACAGTATTGTGGGATCGGGCGTTATTATGTTGAACTTTTTATCCAAGAGAAGTATAATAACTGGAGTATACTATGCACACTTGCTAGATCAGTTGAGAACTGCCATCCGTGAAAAACTCCGCGGTAAACTCTCTAAAGGTGTTATGCTGCTACAGGACAACACGTAAGTCTACGTGCACTTGCAAAGTTGCGATGGATGCTGTAGAACGAAACGGGTATGGATTAAAACCACATCCTGCCTATTCGCCTGACCTAGCTCCTAGCAACTTCTTATTCCCAAACATGAAAAAGGATATCCATGGACGTCATTTCCGGTCTGAGGAAGAAGTCGTGACGGCGGTTAAGGTGTGGGTGAATGGAAAGGACCTGACATTTTCAGTCCTAGACTGATGGTACTTGAACACCGTTCGTCTAAGTGCATCACACTAGAGGGCAATTACATCGAAAATGAAGAGGTGGATCTCAACCGGGAATAAGTTATGCTGGTTACTTATTGACTCGCCTTCGTAGTACGACTATTTTAAAGGCTATGATTTTCCCGACAAAAATGAAAAACAGAATGCAAAGATAAGATAAAAAAAATCAGTTTTTAAAACACATGTGGATATCAAACAGTAGCGCTTCACGTCGGCATACTTTTCATGAAGCTCTTCACGAAGTATGCAGGCGGAAGACGTCGCAGCCTATATTCCTATGTGTCTTTCGAACATGAAATTATTTCTTAAATATAAATTGTATTTTTCGTTTTGTTTTTGTATTCTGCAACGAGATAGGGGTACTCAGAATACGCTTGATTCCGTTAGTAGTGAAGTTCAACAAGCAGTTAATTTCATACCTCAATTATATTTCGAGCTCCGCTCAAGCTATGGCCGCCTAAAACCTAAGACTTAAACATAGGCAGTGGTTGCTCCATTGCCAAATTTAAGAAGTGCGAATCACGAACCTTTAAGATATGACCTTAATAACGGAGGTCCCATGTCGTAGCAGACGATGGCACGTTAAAGAACCTTCACTGATACGGCCCTGAGACCTAAACATAGGTCTAAATTTGAGGAATTCAGTTGTGGTAACGTCTTCAATATGAGTGAAAAATTCTTGACGGAATGCAAAATAAATAAGCAATAAATCAATCAATTTCAAATTTTTCAGAACAACGGATAGGAACACCCATGAAGGATTTAAAACTTCGAAGTAAAGGGGATCCGGTGTATATTATTGCGGGTAGCGTAGACGCATATCAAGATGGTATACTGGAACGCAATGTGACATGCAGTGTTAAAACGTCAAATAAATCGGCTGTCGAAGTGTGGATCATGGATCTTCGCCTTATGATATCCTCATCACAGAATGTGGAAATAGATCATGGGACTTCTAAAACAGCTCTAAAGCATTCAAACAATAATGCTTTTCATCCTAAATTAATTCTGAGTGACTCGTCAAACATCAATATCACGTTCAAAACGACCAACAATAATAATGAATTTCTATGGCTTGGATTTAGAGGTCAGTCAAAAAAAATACGGGATGTAACGTGTTTTTATGATATTTCTAAATCCCATATTTGTACATTTAATTCCTTATGGGGGAAAATACTGGTATCTATATCTCTTCCATCCTGTATCGTGTTAACATTCCAAATACTGTCGAAGACGGTACTTATTTTCAAAGTTTTGGATGATATGCACTGAATTCAACAATATATATATATATATATATATATATATATATATATATATATATATATATATCTTGCAAATGAACAATTGTATTCTTCGGAAAATGTTCCCTTACAACTGATAGTTCTTCATAATCACATGAATAAAAACATTGCTGTACAATTGTTTTAATTAAAACTTTAACTTACAATAAAAAATGAGTGTCGTTAACGTATATTGTTGTTTTAACGCGATGAATTGACGATCTAACTACAAACTTACAGAACAGCTTCTGTTTCTTATAATAGCGAATTCAAGTGGCGATTTCGTAGCAATAACCTGTGATGAAAGTGGTCGAATTGACATAGAGGAGCAGGATGTACCACTGTCCGAAGAAAAAAGTGAGTATTTAATGTAGAGACATTTCTGTAAAAAAATAGTGTGTGCGCGAATTATACAAATTACGTAAAAGCTGATCATTACTATCATACACGAAGAAAAGAAAAATTTGTTTTGATTTTTGCTGTTTACAGGAAATAAGCAATTGGCACAAATAATTAAACAAACCATGAGAGCGACACGCATAATGCAATGTACCGTTTTTATTTCATTTACAAATAATTGTAAATGCATATTTACTATTCGTAGGGACAGCTGGACTAGTGGTAGGAAGCATTGCAGGAGGACTGTGCTTTTTAACAATCTGCATTATCTTTGGTACAGCAATTTACAGGCGGTACAAATTTAGAAAGGTATATCACTGTTTGACTCACATGGGCAGATATCTCGAATGTGTTTCTCTCATTAAAGCGTGTCCGCTGTTCCCTAGTTATGTGTCTGCTGTATGTTTGCTTTCAAACATTTCCTATTTTCTCCTTCTCGAGAAGCACTTGACAAATTTGAACCATACTTGACGCATATCAAGAGAGAGAGAGAGAGAGAGAGAGAGAGAGAGAGAGAGAGAGAGAGAGAGAGAGAGAGAGTTGTGTGTGTGTTTTCAGAAATATCTTCCTCGAAAGCCATGACTTAATGACTTACATAGAAATAACCTTATGTCATGACGAATTTGTAAGTGCTTTTAAAGGAGGGGGGGGGGGGGGGGGGGGGCATAAGTCTACAATGGGGAGATTATGTCTTTGCATATCTTTACAAGGAAATACAAAGACAAATCCATAAAATAATCAACTTTAATCACAAGAATACAATTTATCAAATTTATTTTCAACATTATTCAGATTTAATATTTTTCCAACACTTTACCTGAGTAAGCAGTAAACAACCCTGTTGACAGGCCACGCAAGCCGAATGAATGTATTCGATTTTATTAGTTTCTTTCTTCATCAGGAGTAACGTGTGACTATCGTGCTATACTTGGTTTTACCTTGAATTTTATTGGGATAGAAAATGTTCAGAAAGTTATCATTGATATAAATCAATAGCTGAAAAGTATGAAATGTTAAAGATAAGAAACAATGGTTATTCTCGTAAATCCTATGAAAAACACAATATTGAGAGATAGGCAAATACAGACCCCTGAAAACATAAGAGGTTGATCGGGTACCCATATTAAGAACACGTATCCCTAGTTATCCGGGCACAACAACCGTGAGTCCTCTGGCTTTACCTTTAGAGTAACAAAAATATATTAATTATTACTTGTTTAGGTAAACGGAGAAATTCGTAGTTAAAGTCAGTATGATATGAAATAGGTCAGGCAGCATTCGACCTAATGATTGCATGTAATGGCAAATAAGTTCATTATAACGACCTTACAGTTTGCTGACCTTAAAACGCTTGTAACATCAACTTAGATAACATTAGAGATAATGAACGAACAGTGTGACATGAAATCTTGAAGTTGTTTATTCTTTTAAATATTAATATTACAGGTTGGCGAGGAAATTCAAAATCTTCCTGATAACGAAGAAACGGCATAGCGTCTGTGTTATTCATTTGGGACAATTTGTACGTCAAGGATACATCTTTTTTGCATTCAAAAGGGTCTGTTTGACCTATTGGTGTATCACAGAAAAAATGAAAGATTTATATTCAAAACACATCACCTCCTGATTGTACAAGGTGATGTCTGTTTCAATGTTGATTGTTCCGATGTCACTGTAAAAGGAAAACTACACGCAACAATATCGGGTTTTATGTATTTTTTCAGATTTTCACGCTAACAATTACTTTGTATATTTCGCTTTGCTAAAACAACGGATACAAGTGTTTCTTCTGCAAAAATTCCAGAAATGTGATAGGCTGTGCAAATTATTTCCACGTTGTTTTATTATAATGATATATTGGTGTTTTATATTGTTACTGTGTGTTTTTGATGCGTGATAAGATTTGCTTATTTAATTTTTGAAGTTTCCATTTACAGGGTAATACAATGTTCGAAATCAGGGATATGTTAGACATTCTACATAAATAATTGTGAGTGAAATTATTACCTCATCATATTTTGGGGAATATATTTGAAAATTTCAAGGAAGGTACTTGGCAGTTTTCTGCTCTCCTAGATTTACGTTAATTAGAATTTTCTTAATCAATGAATTTCTACTCGACGTTCTGCTGATTTTGTTCTTTTTATTCTTTGAATCCTTGACTCTTTATTCAGATTTTGATATTCATTCTGACCTCATCTATAAGTTTCAACTGACCAATATATATATATATATATATATATATATATATATATATGGGGACCCGGGTTGTTAGAATAGACCCACAGCACCCCGAGCTTGTCGTAATGATTGATTAAATATTGTTTAACGTCCTTTTACGACAAGCTAGGAGTGCTAAGGATCTATTCTAACAACCCTGATCCCCACGGTGTGTGTGTGTGTATATATATATATATAACCCCACGGGGTTAGCTTGTCGTAAGAGGCGACTAAATGGGACGGTCCTTCGGATGTGACCGCAAAAACCGAGGACCCGTGTCACAGCAGGTGTGGCACGTTAAAGATCCTTCCCTGCTCAAAGGTCATAAGCTCCGAGCATAGGCCTATATTTTGGAGCCCTTCACCTGCAATGGTGACGTCTCCATATGAGTGAAAGATTCTCGAGCGGGACGTTAAAGAATATATAATCAAATAAACACACACACACACACACACACACACACACACACACATATATATATATATATATATATATATATATATATATATATATGGCCGAACGGCCACACTTGTGATTTTTTTTCATTCAGAAAGTACCTGTATGAGCCGCGTATGCCGATCACGATATAGCAGATTTTACGTTATAGTATAGTACTACACATATATGAACATGAACATTGTTTCGGTAGACGTATGACCTAATATTTATATTGGAAACTTTGCCTGGAAGTTGAAAGTGTTTAAGAAAAAAATTCAGAGGATCACCTTTATGGCGTCGAGCTCATAATCGAAATGAAGTAGCAGTTGCAATGCTACCCATATTTAATTTCGTGGTATTTCAAATTGAAAATAAAAGAATTTAAAAATATATAAATACATGTAATAATAAAAAAAAACCCCAAAGAATATTTAAATTTCAGGATTACACAGCTGTTGTCACCCCAAATCTTACCCACATCCCCATTATTTTTATCCCGCGTAAACCTCTATGCCTTAATTATCTATCAAAATTTTCTCAGAGTGGTGATACACACTCAAAGGATTAAGATATTGTGTTCCTAAATTTTATCAATGGGAATAATGTCAAAGTTAATATGAATATAGCATTGTTGTTAGTTTTATATGAATCCATAATACAGTAATAAAACAGAAAGATTTTAATTTTGATTATAGGATATAGTATTTAGAATAACGAAACAATATGTACATTATAAACTAAGCGACTGAGATATTTAGAATATAGAATAAATCATGCTGATAACATGATTGGATGACTCAGCGGTACACAATAATGTAATTATATATGTGTCGAGGGCTGGACATTAAAGTAAATGGACTGCCGGCCACAGAATGGCACCCCGAATTAAAACCGACGGGAAGGAATTGTTCATAGTTTATCAAAGCAAATGTTGACGCCTAAAAACGGTCACCAATTCTAAAACGTCTTCCAGACCTTAAACTGAAAATGAAATTATTTCAAATTTTAAATGAATGTAATGTATTATATATATATTCTTAAATCGACGAAAATTTTTGTTCCGCTAAGATTTTAAATATGGTTGAACATATGTGTTATTTTAGCACGTGAAAGGCATGTTTCATTTAAGTCTCTTCACAAGGGTATTGGTGATGGCACCTGGAAGGGATGGACAAGCCATTCAAAGTGCTGATTAATGAAGGCCCGCAGCATAAACAATACTAATGAACTTTACTTTATCAAAGTCTAAATCGATGTTATCTAAACATAACTGTTACGTAACTGTATGTGTATTTATCGTGGTTTAGCATTTGTAAAGAAAAGATTAATTGTTAACATGAGATTAAATACACATTCTAGCCGACACACAGGGATTGGCAGACAGACCTAACACAGAACTGTTTACAATGGGCACAAGTTACTTATAATTAAACCATGCTGAACATATTTACTAAAGATAAGAAATAATTGATATGTGAAGAAGACAGACACATTCTGAACCACTGCTGAACTTATGAAATTACTTTAAAGTGCGTATATGCACGTGACCAGAAATTACAAGAAGCGTTGTATCAACAAACAGGCAAATTAGACATGCATTCTGACAAACATTGCTTGTCTCAATTTTAAAGTGATTTGTGTTATGACTTTGATTGGACCCATTGAATTAATAGTAGTAGTAGTTTTCAGATCAAGTGACAAAGAATGTGCAAACGCAGAGGCATAACAGGATCAAAGAGCAGCAATGACCCTGATGTATATTTTCGTGCAGTAATATGTTTCTGTAACAATAACCATGGGGGAAGTACTAGATTGATTGATTGCGTATTGTTTTACGTCCCGCTTGAGAATTTTTTCACTTATATGGAGACGTCACCATTACCAGTGAAAGGCTGCAAAATTTAGGCCTATGCTCGGCGCTTATGGCCTTAGAGCAGAGAGGGACCTCTATCGTGCCACACCTGATGTGACACGGGACCTCGGTATTGCGGTCTCATCTAAAGGACCGCCCCATTTAGTCTTACGACAAGTAAGGGGTACTGAGGATCTATTCTAAACCGGGTACACACGGAGATGTACTAGATGTACATGTAGGAATCGTATCGTAAAAGATGGCAACAGGTTCTTCACTTTGTAAAGTTTTCAGTACACTGTATCTTGCAATAATTTGTATTTAATTGGGAGACAGAAACAACATTTGCAGCCACAATGTAGTTGTATGGTATATTATGTTGCCCTTTACTGATCGGGTCCGTCCCTCTTATCATTCTAATTAATCTGTTTTTCGGACAATTGTCACGATTGTGTTATGGATGATTAAAAACGTTTTCACAGTGTTGCGGCTTGTGTTTCCATACCATTGCAATTAAATGGCGCAAATTATAATAAAATAATGCTACAACACGATATGTTTATAAAACACAGATGTTCCCATGTGGTGCAGGTAGCAAAGTAATTATGATACCAAAGGAAACGTCTTACAATGCGAAATATCAAATTCATAGCATTAAGCATTCAAATGTTATAGTCAAAGTTAAAGTCTGCGGAGAGACAAACAGACACACATTCGGAGAAACCAAAATCTCTATACTGCTAAATTTCGGATTACGGGAACATAGTAATAGAGAACGTTAGTGATGGAGAAGCTGAAGTTGTCCAGTTTGTTATAAAGTCGATTTCTTTGTTTGCCATAAATGTAGCACTGTATAACAGACCGTAAACCGTGAAGCATCTTAGAAAAAAAATGGTGGTGTCTTTCGTTTCAAGTGTCAGTGTACTAATATATGAATGAAAATGATGTCTTTGATAGATATGATAAAACGTCTTCGATGTATGTTATATACATTGGATTGTGTCTTTATTCAACACAATAAGATTTTTAAATTTAACTATAAATCCATCTATTTTATCCAGACTTGAAAAATAGTTTATTTCGGAATATGTTTTCTCTGAAAAAAATATTCCGGAATTGTGCAGAAAATACGTTCGGAAATAGAATAACACTTCATTTTATGACTAAGCAATTTCGGGAAAAGATTAGACAAAAGATGAGATAAATTTGTAATTCAAAATAAATTAATTTGTGGAAAACAACATGCCAAAAGAAAGTCAACAAGGACGAAAATAGAAGAGAGTTAAAGTTATTAGAAATGGGCGAAAAAAATATAAAAAAAAAATGTGAAAGGACCAGTTAAAGCGCAAGACCAGACGACAATGGAAGTATCAAAAAGTCATGACTTTGAGGAAGAATTAGATGCATCACCCAGTGATGAACCATCGGAATTGCACATGAACAATCCCAGAGAAATCAGAGGGAAGAAATGGTATTCATCAAAGAACAGAAAAAATGAATAAGTCTGCGAAAAGGACCAACAGTTGAGTGGCGGCTTAAGCAGTAAGGAATGGAGAATGGGTATAAGACAAGTAAACACAGAGATTTGTGAGACAGATGGGGTCCATTTATTAAAAGTATAGGCAATGAAATTGTTCTCAACAATATAAGTGCAGGGTTATAGAACACTTTATAATCAATGGATGGCAAATGTATCCGAAGTTATACTACAATTTGGAAAGGTTATTCTGTGGCAAGGTCTTGGCTCCAGGAACTAGCCGTTTCCCTCACTTGGTGGTGATGACTTCAATGGTTAATTCTGTAACCATTTCTGCCATGTGGAAGACTTCGCGTCTGGTTCCTGTGAATGGACATTGAATTATATATATATATATATATATATATATATATATATACAATATACAATATTGTCGCTCACAGGAATCATAGTCATATGTTGTTTGTTTTTAATTGACATTTTAGTGATTGGTGTTTGGGCTGATTGCAAATCGTCTCATTGCCGTCCACGGGAATGATGTGTTTCTGGGCTATGTCATTCTGGTGTCAATGCACGCGTGTGATTTTCATTGTAAAATATTAATGTAAAATTTTAAAACTTCAGAATTTTACTCATTGCCTAGTTGCCAAGACCAATAAACAGTCCCAGTGAGGAGAGTGTTGTTTTTAAAAAACCATAAGAGCAAGGAATAAAAATTATATAGGTAAACAAATTGTTGTCTTTATCTCAATCCCAGGGCAAGGTCAGCTTACAGATACAATGTACACTACAGTTAATTTGATGTGTTGCAAGACTGGTCTATAATAATACTTTTACCAATACATTAACATTTGATAAATTTCTATACATATTTCTTTGTCTCGTCACTTAAACATCGCTATATATAAAAGTGGATATGATGTGGGATCTCAAATCCAGATATCAATGTTTAAGTTTAAAGGTGCGCCATGATAGAAAACAAACTTTTCCGAGTTTCGTTTATTTATTGTACTTGAAAGTTTTTCAACCCATATGTCCTCAATGTAGAAAAAAGTTGCACCCAAAATATATCTATCTTCGACTGAAGGGGGGGGGGGATACGTGGCGGAGTGGTTAGAGCATTGCGCTCAAAATCACAAGGCCTCTCACCTCTAGTCGGGGGGGGGGGGGGGGGGGGGTTCGATTCGCGCTCACGCCGATATATGTGAGAAAGTTGCTCTGTTTACTTTCGGAAGGTATGTGGTCTCTTCCCGGGTACATTGCATCTGGGTTCTCTCCTCCACCAATAAAAAACTGGACGCCACCAGATAACTGAAAAGTTGTTGAGTGTGGCGGAAAACAATAAACAATCAATCAAACAATCCCCGACTCACGTAATAGTCAATTTTGACTGGGTGCCTATGCCAATAATAATAAGAAGAAGATTGACAAATATTACAAATATTCACGTAAGATATCTTTGTTAATGTTATATCTGATGCACAATCTGTCAAGGGACTGTGGCATATAGAGATTCTTTAAGAATTAAGACGATGAATGATGTCAAATATTAGTTTGCTCATTATTACTATTTATTTATTTATTATTTCTAAGACACTGTTTCTTATCAATAACCTTATTTAATCCCCAGTTTAAGTCCGGCTTACTTTTATTATCCAAACTGCGTAAATGTTGGTTTTTATCGGATGAAGTTATTTGAATACTAGGTAGTTATGTGCTTGAAATTAAACTTCCTCCTCATCAGAAAAAAAAAAACGTTTAACGCATTGCTCTTACCTAAAACTACGCAATCACACAAAGGAAGTGAACAATATCAGGCTGTGTGACTTGAAAAAGTGCCTATGTGATTTTCCCACGCAACAGGACGATGAGTAGACATCACGACAAAAGCAAAAATGGACTGTTATTCCTTTTTATCGGTTGTATTGTTCTTGAAGGTTTGTTATGATTCATTTCCCCCTTTAATCTGAGATATTCATTGTATTTATTTTTATTGACTTGTTTTAAAATGAAGACATCTAGAAAATAATCGACTCAAATGATAATTCATGTCAATGATATAGCGATGGTTTTAGTTCGTGGCTTAGAAAGTATAAAGAAAATGGACTAGAGTATTTACTAGTATATTGAATATATAAATCGATTCTTAAAAGTTATTTTATAAAAATGCATGTATACAGCAATCAATGATATATCTCTGTAATTCAGTGTTGTTCAGATTCTTTGAGAGTTTGAATTTACATTTTTTAAAAGCACGCTTATTTGTGATAGCCATATTTAATGACACAGTATGCTTGTGCAAAAGGGATTTGTGACAATTATGTTTTGACGACATTTGATGTATATGCCTGCCTTGGCTATTTTAGAAAGTATAAATGTACCATACACGTATGGTTTGAACTGACATTAAATACACCAACAGACAAACTGTAATGTAGAGTCCCTAATTTGTTTTTATAGAAAGGGGTATTGAAATATTACATGTTAAACTACTGCGCTGCAGTGGTTTAAGGAGCTATAAATCAAATGAATTTAAAGGGTAGACGTTATCATTTTGTCGTTTCCTTACAGTAACTGCACCATCGCTAACAATTATCAGGCAATATTGACACATGCATAATCAATGCAGTTTTGGTGTATACGTGTAATCAGTTACAGGAATTTTTTAGTATGTTCTCCAAGAAAGAACAAGGGGCACTAAGGGCCAAAATATGCCCAATGTCAAAACATCATAATTTACTGTTATTCTGATTAACTGGAATTTGTATCACCAATTTCAGCCACTATTAGGTTGATCATTTAATATTTTGTGAATTTTGGGGTAAAATATTGGAAAAACAACAAAAAATCACAGATTTCTGGAAACAATTAATAACTTTTTTAATAAACAAGAAATGAAAATACAAACAGATCAAAATTTTAGAATTCATCATACAAAATTACAAAATAAACAATTGGTAATAATTGGTGGGCCTAAATTCCCAATTTTTGGGGTAAAACGACCGATTTTTGCGAAAAAAATCAGAGATTTCTGGAAATAATTAATAACTATAAAGTGAAACAAGAAATAACAAAACAAATATTTCCTTATTTAAGAATTCATCATACTAAATCAGACTGAAAAAGAAATTACACTGTAAGTATGTCCAAATTCCTTATTTTGGGGAAAAATGACCATTTTTTACCCAAAAATCACCGATTTCGGGAAACAATTAATAACTTTTACATTTATCGAGATCTGGTGATATAAGCAATTACACAGTTTAGAACCCACCACACAAAATCAAATGAAAAATAAAATTGATCTATTAACTATGTCCGAATTCCTCATTTTGGGGGAAAATGGCCATTTTTTACCCAAAAATCACCGATTTCTGGAAACAATTAATAACTTTTACATTTATCGAGATCTGGTGATATAAGCAATTCCACAGTTTAGAACCCACCACACAAAATTAAATTAAAAATAAAATTGATCTATTAACTATGTCTGAATTCCTGATTTTGGGGAAAATGGCCATTTTTTACCCAAAATCACCGATTTCTGGAAAGAATTGATAACATTTACATTTATCGAGATCTGGTGATATAAACAATTCCATAGTTTAGAACCCACCACACAAAATTAAACTAAAAATAAAATTGATCTATTAATTATGTCTGAATTCCTGATTTTGGGGGAAAATGGCCATTTTTTACCCCAAAATCGCTGATTTCTGGAAAGAATTGATAACATTTACATTTATCGAGATCTGGTGATATTAACAATTCCATAGTTTAGAACCCACCACACAAAATTAAACTAAAAATAAAATTGATCTATTAATTATGTCTGAATTCCTGATTTTGGGGGAAAATGGCCATTTTTTACCCCAAAATCGCTGATTTCTGGAAAGAATTGATAACATTTACATTTATCGAGATCTGGTGATATTAACAATTCCATAGTTTAGAACCTACAACACAAAATTATATTAAAAATAAAATTGAATAGTTAATTGTGTACAAATTCTTCATTTTGGGGCAAAATGACCAATATTTACACTAAAATTCCAGATTTCAGGAAACAATTTATATTTGATATATTAAACAAGAAGTAACAAAACAAAGAATTCCATGTATTAAAATTCATCATCAGAATTGCACGAAAAATATTTTAAAACATTAATATGTCCAAATTCCTTATTTTGGGGCAAAATGAAAACATTTTATACAAAAATCACAGATTTCTACAGATAATTAATAACTATAAAATGAAACAAGAAATCTCACAATAATAATTTCCATACTTAAGAATTCATCATACTAAATTACTTTGATAAAGGAAATGCACTATAAGCAGGTCCGAATTCCTCATTTTGGGACAATTTGACCAATTTTTACACAAAAATTACCGGTTTCTTAAAACAACTTTTACATTTATCGAGATCTGGTGATACAAGCAATTCCATAGTTTAAAACCAACACACAACAAAAAAAGTAAATGGAAAATAAAATTGAACTGTTAATTATGTAAAAATTCTTCATTTGGGGGCAAAATGACTAATTTTTAAACAAATATCCCACATTTCTGGAAACCATTGATATTTGTTGTATTAAACAAGACGTAACAAAACAAACAAATCCTTGTTTTGGAATTCATCATACATGTACATACTTACACCAAAAAAATTGTTGTACCATCAATGTGTCCGAATTCCTTATTTAGGGGTAAAATGACCAATTTTATACAAAAATCTCATATTTCTGAAAATAATTAATAATTCTCACATGTACATTAAGCAAAATATGCCAATACAAATAATTCCATAATCTAGTATCCACCTACACAAAATTGAAAATGAAACTACATTGTAAATATGTGCAAAGTCCTCATTTTGAGGCAAAAAAAAAATGCTGATTATTGAAATATGTATGAATCCTTCATTTTGGGACAAAAGGCTGGAAACAAGTTTTATTAATTTATGTTGCACATAAATAATTTACATCTTCCTCCTTATGTCTATACTTTATTTTCTCCTTTTCGAAATATCCCATTGAGTCTACTATGCATTGTTTTAATGCACTTTATCACTTACAGAGCACCGAGTCAAATTGTGTTGAAATTAGCATTTGCATGTATATGTATTACAAATGCCAAACAAAATCACAAAAAGCAATATATACATGTATATATGTCACACTTATTAGATTTCAAGTAACAATTTTTCTTAACTACAATAGCAAAGGTATATCCCACAATTATGGATGTAAACAAATGAACATGACAATAATGGGAGTACAAATTGCAGAAAAATGGGGCTCTTCTGCATAAAGTATGCCACACACTTTGCCATATATTTCAAAATATGGGCAAGTGCTCCATCTAGAGGAGAAGGAATGAAATTACAGTTCATATGTAAATATCATGAAAATATACAGTAGTTGTACTAAGAAATCTTATTCTAAAATATTTTTCATACTTTGATCCCCAGAATCAAGATATTGGGAAGTGCTGTCTAAGAAAGTAAACAAAATTAGGCATATGAAACTATGGCACATATGGGTCAAGACAACAGATGAAATCACAAATTGTTGTTTGGAACAGTTATATAATGACTGACAGGTATTGGCCCTTAAAGTTGCTCCATCCACAATGGGTTATAACATCATCAAAATGTTTCTTTGAAATCCCAGTTAAAGTCATATACTCTGAATCTGTAAGTCCTTTGCTGGTATCAAAGTCTAGTCTGCATTTTTCATTTCTGAGAGCAAAAGACCTGATGGATGATAAAAGTGAATATATGTCACTTTTGTTGAAAAATGTTTTACAGTCACTCGAAGCAGCCTCCAGACACTTGATTGCATCTTCTCTTAGGAAGGCATCTGATGTCACATGTGTGTGGCAGCACCTTGCCCCAGACAGTAGCAGGCGACCTGTTGCAATAAATATTCTGTGTCTGCATTCTGTAGACAATGAGAACAGATTTGAATCTCTCTTCTTACATATCACACAACTGGAATGGCTCTTTCCTGAAGACTGTATAGGAAGGGGAATCACTTTTGGACTTTTAATATTCACTGTCTTCCTTGCCTTTACTGCTGGTTCATAATCTGGATCATTGTTATAGGATGAATCCGAAACACAACTCGTAGTTTTCTTAACAGATTTGCAAGCATGGGTGGATTTATAAAACTTAGAGGAACAGTTGGTACATGTTACATCTGTCGCCTGGCAGGTGGTAAGACCTAGATACTGTCTGTAACTGTCATAGGCAGAACCCAATATGAATCGCCTTTGGTCTGGTTTTGTTCTTTTACCACAAGAGACACATGGGTATGCTTTTGGCCCACCTCTAGGCATATTCTTAAAAAACAAATGAAAATCTGTCTTAGATTTACACTACAGTACAAACTACATGAACTAATACCACAACATAATACAAAAGATACACAACTGATTCAGATCAAGGCATAATATCAGTCTGAAAATTTTACGGTAGACCGATAGAAGAATTTTCCTATACAAACACGTGAAAAAATGAATTCCCCTATTGTGGATCCACCCGACCACCAGGGGCCATATGGTTTTAACAAACTTGAATCTGCATAATATCTGGAAGCTTCCATGTAAAATTGAATTTTTCTGGCCTTGTGGTTCTTGAGAAGAAGATCTTTAAAGATTCTTATATAAAACGCATGTAAAAATGATTTTCACTACTGTGGCCCCACTCAACTTAAAGAAGTCGTTCATTTTTTTTAAATCTACAAATCGGGGAGGATGCTCATAAACCTCATAATAACCCTACCAATCATAAATCTTAGCCACAAAGCTCCAAACCTATCATCACACACTTTGAAACAATATGCTGCTGAATTATATGGGATAATTGAGTGATTTCAATTTACTTGAATTTGAATATAAAATCCGACAAATTGATGTTTATTTCACAGAATAGATAATTTTCAATAAATACACATCATTTGTTTAAAACTTTTGTTTGTTTAATTTTCGATCTCCTCCCTCCCTCATAGGTTTTGAATTTTGAAGGTGACGTTAAACGGAAAATTAATTTTGAATCGCCTTACAGACAAACATTATAACAGACGGACAACGGGCGATCAGAATAGTTCACTTGAGCTTTCAGCTTAGGTGAGCTAAAATACACACATACACACAAAACCAAATGTAAGTTCAAGTTCAAGGTCATAACTCCTTAAAATATTGGGAATAACATTCCCATTTTCATATACACTACTATATTTTTATCGTTGTTTTATACACTGTAATACACATTAATTTGAAATCCCTAAGACGTATGAAGAGTTGCAAAAAAAAACAATTTTAATTGAAGAGCTAATATTGCTTTCATTGAAGAAAATTTATAAACAATATTTGATTTTAATTTGTACAGGAATTGTGTTGGGGTCGAATTCACCGCACACCCATACAATGAAAGGGCAAGGTCATTTAAAAATATCACACCAGCTGTCAAAATCATCTTGGGGTATCATTGCCTGTAATTTGTATTGCATCTGTACATTTTTGGTCATATATTCACTTTGATGTGAGATCGGCGATGGACATATGCACATTAATATGAAAACTTATGCAGAGTGGGACACTGGATAATGCCTATCGCAATTTCTAGACCAAGCTAAAGCCCGGCCTTGCAAAGCAAAGTTCATTTTGTTACCAAGCCTATCTTAATAAATATCATTTTTTTCAATGTTATCTAAGGTGTTTTACGGTATAGCTAATATGCAATACATAAATACTAGCTACTGCACTGTGCGTCTTAAACAAATAGAATCATCATAAGCCTACATGTGCGTGAAATCGTGATGTCGCACTGTCAACATCTTATTAGTTGTTTCATGAAAAATCGTGTGTTCTGTAATTTGCCTATCATCCCACATCTATTAGATGTTAACTTACCAGTTTCTTTGTCTTGGGGATTTGAATCACATGTTTTCTCACTTGCTGACATGAACCAGGTCGATCTCGGTTATATTATTATTTACAAAATGACGTCTGCTCCAGATCCGGGTTAATAAAATCACCGAAATTACCCCCAAACACCGCAATTACAAATTTTTATTTGCGGCGATGAGCTTCCAACTTCCTGGTTGTGTATAACATAAAAAACCGAACTGGAAATTCGCGTTAAAAAAAACCCGTTAATTTTTAAGGTTTTTGTGGTGGGCACGTGAAAATCACGGTAAGAAATTTTTATGAAAGATTTATCCATAGACCATTGTCTTTTTGTTAAAATCTTATTCCGTGGTTTTGGTGCGGACATACATAAAATTCGTAATGAAAGTGACATTTTGACGGAAAATTACGGATTCCGGGAAAATATGGCGGATTCAATCTACGATATCTTGGTTACCAATGCAAAATTAAAATGAATTTGATTATTTATAGGAAGTTAAAAACTTGTATTTCAATGTTATAAAAATTCATATGAATTTAGTTTGTTTGAAATATGAAAGATATGTTGGGCATATATGAGTGCTTACTGCCCCTGGCTCTTTACCCTCTACTTTATCCACTGGTATGGAAATTATATGCATTGATTTGGAGTGAATTAAGAAATTTGTTTAACACTCCATGTCAAGTGTGCTGTCGAAAAACGTCCCAATATTTTTGAGATATGAAGCACTAGTGATGACAAATCAGAGCTATCAGTTCCTTTTTCAGTGCTATTACCGTTCATCATTCCGTGCTAACGGTTCAGTGTCATGATCACGTGCTAACCGTTCAGTGTACCGTGCTAACCGTTAAGTGTTCCATGCATCGTTTCTTATAATTCATGTGAATGGTGTAGTACTTCCGAGTTATGCTCTCTATTTTATAATAATACAAAATATTGTTTTAAGGAACCGGTAAACTCAGTCCCGCAGCTTTCCTATTTTTCTTATCAATGATTAACAACAGACTATATATTGTTGGTTAAAAACTTATTTTTAATGACGATTGTAGAAGTTAAAAACTTATTTACAACACAGATAGTGGGGAAATCCCCGAGTATCAAAGATTCAACTCAGACAACCTAACCAAGAATGACATTGGGATCACCCGAATATTTTCATAAAAACTTGGAATACCCGTGAAGGTCTGTAAATTTATATAAGTAACATTGCCGGCTTTTTATGCACAGGTAATAAGAGAATAGAACTCCCATTTAATGAAATCTGACATTTTATCTCAGATATCTTGGAGACAAATATTTTAAAGTTTAAGATTTTATTGTTTTCCACACAAATAATTAAATTTTAAATTATAAAAGAAGACACAGAAATTTTAAAATGTTTGGAAAGCCAATGCAAACCGTATTTGGCTTATAATTGCAATAATTGCATTTTTCGTAATGCTCATCCATAGAAATGAAACCGTGGCCCGACGCTTCCATCAAAGGACTGATATAATATCAAAATGTTACTTTAAAAAAAACCAACAGTTTAAGAGATATGTAAACATATAATCAATCAACAACAATTCGGATCCCCCTCCTCAATATTTCTAACGCAGTTAAACTATTCCTATCGTAAACTGTCTGCACAAGTCTATGTCTGTACCTGACCGGAAGTGGTGTTTCCCAATATTTCACATTTACTACCTATTTTGTAATATGTTGTACCTCGTTTTGATTATAGATGGTACACTATGTCAGTTCAATTAAATCAAGGCAAACAACTTTACTTTAACGTTTTTCAACTTATTTCAGTGACCTGTGTATTTATCCACGAGAATAAAATATTGTCAGAGCCAGCGTGTTATGGATCAAAATACGAAAGCTTTATAGAGGCCAACTGCTCCTCAAATTCATACTTGTTTCCAGTAGCAGTTCAGGTTGGTGCAAAACCGTCATCCTTAGGATGTAAGCAATACGAGAATGAATATCAAAAGAATGATTCGGTATTGCATGAGTTATGTTGTAAAACCATAAACATATCTACAGACTGTGTAAGTGTATTCGATAACCCCAATGTAACTACCTATATGACGACATGCGTCGGTGTGAATGCTTGTCGAGATATACCAACCATATGGAAAACTACAGACACGATGAACTGCAGTACCACGGGTAATGTGACATACCCAGCGCAGTCCAGCATCATTTATATGGAACACTACTGTATAGAAAGTGAGATATTTTTATATAAATTTTCAGTGTCAAAATATAGGTATTTTTTTCAAACTGTATATCCAATCCATTCAATAATTCTTCCTGCAAATCACAACTACTCAGACCGTATCTTATATTTTTAGGAACTAGGATTACAACACCAGTGAAGGATTTGATATTTCGTAGCAATTCAAGGTACGACATCATATATCTAACAGCTGGCGACATCGATTCATATAGAAACGGCATAATAGAGAGAAACGTCACTTGTGATGTAGTGACGTCAAATCAGTCGTATATTGAAGTGTGGATTATGGATCTTCGTTCTAATGGGGCATTTTCCCAGCTCATAGAAATTAAATATGGAAATTCTAAACAACGATTAACAGAACTGAATAATTTTAATCCATATCCTTTGCTCTTTAATACCTCGACTATCAGCGTTAAATTCGAAACTACCAACAGCAATTTGGAGTATGCATGGCTTGGATTCAAAGGTTAGTCGGGATTTAGCAGATTTAAGGACGGAATTTTCAGGTGTCATGTGATTTATCAATGGGAGTTAATTCTGAATTACGTAATTAATAGGAAAGGTCAAGGATGATTAACTTAGTTTTTTATTCACAAGGTACATTTTCTCTATAACAATTATGTATATCATCTAAAATATATGCAGCATATGATTCTTGATTTAGATGGTTGCTAATGAAAGGTTTCGATAGAAACCAGAGTCATAATTACTATGATAATGGCGCATGCTACGTGTTCTACTATTGCCAGGTACATGTAAAATAAACAGGAAAAAATAAATGAAATTTGTTACGTAATTAATTTTTAATGGTCCTCGTTATCTCTACCTTAATATGAAAGTGAATGGATAGTAGTCAGTTGTAAATTTACAATTTAAGATGCATCAGTCATGTTTGTAGCAATGGTATGGTTAAATCTGTTATACGTTCATGATGAAGTACATGCGATAGAGTGATATAATGATATTTCATGTTTCTTCACAGCCACTCCGTCTGATTTCATTGAAATTGTATGCGAAAAAGTTGAACAATTCGATATAGCTTCCGCTCCTGTTCACTTATCAAATGAAAAAAGTAAGTACATTTGTAACCTGAAAAAATTAATACAATTTAACTCTAAGGTACTCAAATGAATTTTAAAATTATTTGATTAACTAATACTCTCTCTCTCTCTCTCTCTCTCTCTCTCTCTCTCTCTCTCTCTCCACACACACACACACACACACAGAGAGACATATACATATATATATATATATATATATATATATATATATATATATATATCTGTGTGTGTGTGTATGTGTGTGTGTGATTTTAAGTTTTTTAAATGGTTAATGAGAAAGAGAGAGAGGGAGAAAGAGAGAGAGAGCGAGAGAGGTTTATCAGAATATGAATGCTAAGGGATGTACATAATGTTGATTTTCCTGTCTTACATTGTTAAGAAATTACGTCTAGTTATCTATGATATTTAACGTATGTGGGTTTTTTTCTTTCTATTACCTCAGTTTACATTACAAGGACCCTTATTACAAATATAAACTAGCAATAGTGTAATAAGTATGATCAGTATAAAGGACGAAATGATATATTAGCATAAGTATCTAACAAGTACGTCTTGTTAGCAAGGAACCTTTCCATTTATGACACTGCAAGATAGGGAATTCTGTATTACTAGAATTACCAAATAGCGTTTTACTAGCATTACGACGACAGGACTGATCTTGCTACATTGATGCAGAATCAAGAAATAGCAATATTATATTGATGAAACGAAAACAATATTTCAGAAATTGTTTTTGACAAAACATAATTTTATAATGTATGGGTTTTTTTGTTTTTTTGTTTTACGAGTACGTCCAGTTTAAGACTAATTCACATAAAGAAAAAGCCTGGGCCACGTTGAATTGAATGTCTCTCTTGAAATTTAGTAACTGGCATTATCAATGTATTTGTTCTACTATATCAGATAACAGAGTTCTATACTAGTTGACTACTCTTAGAATAAAATAAATGAGCAGTCATCCGCTTCACACAAAACCAGAGTAAATTTTCTCTTGTTTTCGTATACTTATCAACATTTATTCCTTGCAGAGGAAATTGGAATGATAGTGGCACTCGTGGCTGGAGGAGTGGGACTTGTAGCAATCTGCTCTCTCCTCGGCAGAATATTTTATCGGAAACATAAACTCAGAAAGGTATATCTACTGAATTTTATTAGCGATTTACTCATTTAAAACTTTTTGCGATTCAACAAACATTTTTAAGTTGACACTATGCAAATGGACTGCAGAATATCGAACTTACTGAGTATGGTACATTTGTACCAGAGCAATCACAAGTTTGTCATCTCTGGAACATTATAAAGTACACACGATTTACATAATTATGAATTATTAATAATTAATTTCATGATTATAGTTATAGAGATGTTTTTTTCCAGATTGCAGAAGAGAAAGAACGACTTCCGGAAAATGAAGTGCAAAACTAATACAAGTACTGTGAGTGACGATCAGACTACGAGCTTGAGAATTAAAGTTTCGTTATCATTATCTAGACTCACTTCCGGTTCCGGTGTGAAAATGTTCACTCATTGTTGCATGTATCTATGTCCAGAGTTTAAGTCGGCATTCGTTGATTGGAATATTTCTACTTCTTCTATTTAAAATATCTTCACTTAGGGCAATGAGTTAGCACTGTAATTGGTGTGTACCGTCCTATGGCATTGCCAACGAACGATGCGATTTCATTACCATCACTCATTTACTACTTTAATTTTGCCTCATGGTCGAGTGGTTTTAGAATATGTGATGACGCAGTGCGTTTCTTATACAAGTCTATGTAATAAATATATCACAAAGCTGATTGGGTATACTAGAATCTTTACTTCGTCAGGGGTATCTATATAGTTGAGAAACTATTCGTGTATTCAGATGTTGTCTCGACATTTTGACAATGCTTTAACTTCCTTATTTATTTGACAGTTGCATTGAGTACTGTTCGTTACCATAACCTTTACATTCAAATCTAACAGTATAAGTGTCGAGGTTTGTTGAGTTTAGTTCTGTTGTTATGGACCAGAATACCCCTGTGGACAGCAGAGGTCTGCCACAAAGTCAACTCAAAAGATTTGACTAAATTTATTTACAATTACTGAACAAACTATCCATGCCAAATTACAAAATTACCATAGGTATACGGTATCAAAATACGATGCTGGTTTAATGCCGAGCTGAATTCCCACATGAGAATGTAAACTGGCACATTTCAGCTGTTTAATCCAAATACGGTCACAATCAAAGTTATTCAATGTAAAGGCGAACAGCAACAGTATTCAATCTCGTAATTTCTATAAAAAATACAAATCAGATAGATGAGCAAACACGGACCCCTGGATATACTAGAGGTGGGAAGAGACGTCTAGGAGGAGTAAGCATCCTCTGTCGACTGGCCACATCCGTCGGGAGCCCTACATCCCAATCAGGTAAACGGAGTAATCCGTAGTCAGAATCAGTATGCCAAGAACGGCCTAACAATTGGTATGAAACACGTCAGACAGCATTTGATCTAATGGAAAGTTGTACTGGCAAACTAGATCGTCATAATGACCATAAAGTGTGCGAAATGCTGATTTTAGATGAGATTGTAAAAACCCATGTAACATTAACTTCTTTGTCAGTAACCTGTCTCAATTTAAAAACTGGTCATAAGCAGAACAAACTCTTGTGTATCGAATCAGTTGGGAGATATAAATATCATATGCAGGCGAAGATGGAATATTGCCACATAAATAAGGGAAGTTGACGATTGTGAAATTGAAATCATCCCGTTTGTCATAAAGTTAAGTCGTTAGTTTGCCGCCAGCATTTATTTTAAGTATAATATCTAAGTAGGAAGTAGAAGTTGAGGACTTTGTGGTGTCTTTTATTTCAAGTTTACTGGGATATATCGAATCCACAAATGAATGAAAATGATCATTGTTGATAGATAAAACGTCGTCGATGTATCCAAATGTCGAATTAAAGGTCACGGCAAGAATTTTATTTATTCTCATGTAGAAGCTTTCGAATGAATTCTGCTTCATAAGAATATAAAAACAAGTCAAATAACAACGGAGCACAATTCGTGCCTATGGGACTTTCAACAGACTGTTGGAAGACCCGATCACCAAAGACTACGAAAATATTGTCAATGAGGAACTCTGTCATCTTTTTAATATCAACTTCAGAGTACGTGTGCGTAGATTCAGATGATGTTTATCCAAATAATTTTGACCGATCACTACATAGGAGTATCACCTTTAACTTTTTTTGACGTAGCAACTGTCTACGATGTCATAAAGTCTACCGTAGTCTTTAATGTAATGAGATATGATCGTATAAAGTATTTGAAGTCATGTTTGTTAATTTGAGGAAAGTTTTGTGAGTTCAAATTCATTAAAAGTTCTTTAGAAGTTTTAAGAATCCATATTTGATTTACACCACGTGTGGTATCAATGTAGTGCAGTAAGAAATAACTACAATGCACATTTATCTGCCTGCGTGGAATTTATTGAGAGTGTGATGACATTCATTTCTTAGAGGTTGACTTTCTCACACATTTGGAACTTCCTACATAAACATCACTGCGGCAAACTCAGCTTGATCAACTTGAAACCACATGTGATAAAAAAATGTTGGAGATTCGAAATAAGAACAAACTTAAAAAAGCTGAAAGAAACAAACACATCAAATAGTAGAGACAAATCCGACCAGAGCTATGCATGGGGGAGATGATCCTTAATTTTGAAATATAATTCTTTATTTGGTTACAGCAATTTATTTTCCGTCATTTATGCTAGTACCGAAGTATATAGCAACTGGGCTGGTGAATATCCTCGGGGGACTAACAGTCCACCAGCAGAGGCATTGACCCAGTGGTTATAATATGAAAAAAAACCCTGAAAATTTGGTGCGTGCTTCTCACAACACGTAAACAATGAACACAGGTAAATAGAGAGATGGGTTTTAAAAATCAATACGATGTATGGTAGGTAGATAAAAGTTTGGTATACACCATGTCTCTTCACATATTTTTTTTACAAAGTTCATGTGCATTCAGTGTCCATTGCATTATGCTCATGGTTTACACTGTTCTTGTTGCTATGTATATTTATGAAGATATCCAATGCATTTATCTTCACAAAAGAGTAATTGTAGTTTTCCATGTAAACAATAGTATGACAACGGACGATATTTTTAATGAATTTGTTCGATTGATTGATTGATGTTTAATGTTCCTCTCGAGAATCTGTCACTTTTAAGGAGACGTCACAAATGTCCGTGAAGGGTTGCAAACTATGCTCGGCGATTATCACCTTTAAGGAGGGAGGAATCTTTATCGTGTCACACCTGCTATGACACTGGCCTCGGTTTTTGTGGTCTCATCCGAGGACCGCCCTATTTAGTCACCTCTTAAGACAAACCTATTCCAACCCTGGTCTCCACGGGATTAACAAATTTGAAATCCACAGTACATAACCACTATTACATCATATATGTTCTGTTCTTGAGAGGAAGATGTTCAAAGAATGATCGGATTTGGCTATATGCATAATATTGAACCCTATAATTGGGTCTTCCTTGCCCCAAAGATCGTACAACTTACAGACATCAATTTACACTACATGATGGACGTGCAGTTGCAAATTGTGGCACACTTACTTCCAATCGTCCAATAGTGTTATTGTGTTGAGCACCATTCAGACGCGGCATTTCTTGACAAGAGGTTACAGTTAACGAAAACGAAATTATAGGTCCCTTTCTTGGCCCCAAGGTCATAGATGTAAAGAACGTTAACAAATTTGAATACACACTACCAAATGCTTGTTTATCAATTTCAGAATCTGTACCTTTATGAAAGAAGCTGACTACATATTATATTATTTAATTTCTACAACTCCTTTGAAGTATCATCACGATATCGGAACCCTTTGTTGTAGGAAGTAATATTGCATAACATACATAGTGTTTACGTTTTGGGTTTTAAGCCACGCGGCGGTACTATTGTTTATAACGAATGCTTTATAGAAGGAGAAATGAGGTGCAAATAACGTAAAAGTCTTCTTTAAAATTGTGACTTTAATAATTCTTTGTATTGGGTGCGTTCTTATGTTTATATCGTGAATTGCTGTTGTTTAGAGTTTCACACTGAAGTTGAAATTGAGTGAATGCGAGACATAATTGCACTTACATTGTGTAACTTGTGTACCTTGTGATATGATATTAAACTTCATCAGTACAAGATAGCGCCTTGTTTTAAAAGGGTATTCCGTTCCATGGTTCATATTGCCGTAAGAAAATAATAAGAATTTTTTCTAAGTATTTACCCCATTTCGCATTTAGTATAACCGTTCTTTAGAGATTCGTCAACTACAGGACATTCTTTTAGTGCGTAGTGATTTTTTTGTCTGAAATCAATTTCAAAATAAATAAATAAACATTATGGAAGACTATGTATATACTGTTAAGCAACTAAACAAGAAAGATCAATACTTATACTTCTAGCAACCATACAATGTGTGTCTGAGTATGTGATGCAGAGGGAACATGTGAAAATAACGAACAGTGATCGATCTCATAACACCTATACAAATTACAAAATTAAGAGTAGTACAAATGTGGAGATACTGGCATACCAGAGGTGGGGGTCAAATGCTTAGGAGGGGTACGTATCACCTATCTACCTGTCAGACCACTGAGAGACCTATACTGTACAGGAGATTATTTTCATGGCTTCGAAATTTTATGTTTCAAAATTACGTGGATTTGAATCACTAACAAACTTCATTGTCACTACTTCCTGTAGCATTAGATAGAGAGAACGCCCGGTTTCTGCTGACGACAAGCCATTGTGTAAGTGAGCTCTACTCAGTTCAGTAACTTAGCAGGGGAGTAGCACATTTAGTAGTGTTTGAGAAGAAATAGTCGGGAAAAGAGGGATTAAACCAGTCTCTCAAAATACTTGACACGAACGTGATAACCAACACACTCCTGAGAAACGACTACTTATCAGGTGACCGTTAAGATCTATGAACTTTTTGTAAATATGTAAATTCCTTCAGGCAAGAAATTTCATTTGACGCAATGATGTTTGACTATGCCACCTTTGCTTTGAAATTTGAACCAATTTTAAAACTTTTTTTAACAAAAACTTTAACTTTTATCATAACGTTTGAATGATGAGTGATCCATCTGTCACACATCATTCGTAGTCATGGTTTGGGGCGTTTTTTATTGCATTGATTAGTAATAAGATTATCCATTTATTTACATTAAAGTTCAACTGAAGGGAGGAACTTGAGGGAGAAATCAATGACGAATGAGCTAAAGAAGAACCAAATGGAGTTGAAAATCTTTCCTTTATAAGACAGTGCTTTAGAGAAAGAGATAGATGCATATGACTCCATATATAATGCTTCCGTCAGTTTAAAGAAATATTTTTATATGATGTTGGCTGAATGTATCCCTTTTGAAATAACAACATATTAGCGCACCGTAACTCCATAATTCATACCTATAAAGAATTATCGGAACAACCATTTTATCAAACATAATGGATATATAAATTTAGTTCTTTTCAATGATCACGTGTAAAACTTTGGTTGCTGTTTGCTCAACATATTTTCTGATTCTCTGAAGAATCAGTTCTTCAGAGAAAATAACTATTAAGTGTTTGAATTCTTTGACGATTTGAATTTCATTATTATTATTATTATTATTTGAGAATTGTCTATCTTTGCCAAAGATACTTATCCACATTCACTTGCCACTTCCATTGATTTTTCCCCGTTTGGTTTTTTCTTTTTGTCTTTTTTTTTTCTTTTCTTTTTTTGCTTTTTTGTTCTTGGTTTTGTGTGTATTTGTTTTTCTTTTTTCTTTTTTTTTTCTTTTTTTTATTTTTTTTTTTTTACTTTTTATAAATATCAAGTTTATATTGGAGGTTATCTTTAAATTCAGACATCAGTACTGAATCCTCTACATACAACATTATCATAATTCTTAACAAGAGGTCCATCGGCTACATCGCTCACCTGAGCCACCTTGGCCCATATTTAAAGATTTCCCCTGTGTATTCGCATTAGCTTCATTCTTGACCGTACCGTAAAGACGGATATATAAAAACCAGATTCATATTGCCATGGGTGATTTCTTGACGGATATCCATAGTGTAATAAAATGGACATAAAATCCCACATTCTACAGCCACACCTTAAATATGTATTTTTCTAAAAAAAAGAATTTTTCCTTCATAACTAATAAAAATATTTCTAAACCTTTTCTCTATTTTACGGCTCATTTTGACACTGCTCTTTTTTGCTTTCATAAACTAAGCCTGAAGAAAAGGATGATTTAACGTATTCATATACGACTTTGTGCGTCATCGCATTTTTGCCTAGTTTGTCGGTTACGTTCTCTATGCGTTATCACATTGTTACCTTAAATATACGGCCCTTTTATTTATTATGGAATTAACATGTTCAGGTATGCCATAACGTTTTGAAACACTCACTCATAAAGTTAGGCAATACGAATTGGTAAGACTGTTTATTTATTTTTAAACTATCTCCTTGTGCATAGACGATTGTGAAAGACAACTATTCCTTGATTTTATGAATATTTACATGTTCTTATTGATATTTATATCATTATGTAATGATGTTTTTTTCAAGTTTTTACAAAATTATGATTTTCTAAATAAGAAGTCTATCTTACAATAACTTTAAATTGTTAGATGTAATTATTTTATCTGACGACATATACACAATGGGACACATTACAAGAATAGGTAAATGTATATATTCTTAAGTGATATCATTCAAAAAATCAACTTAAATAACCGAGTTTAGTCAAATTGTCTGGCTGTTCTACGGACACAAACCCACGACTAGATGAACCCCGTTTTCTTTTATATCCGTTTTAACGCTGCAGCTGCGTAAATGATATTTATGATACATTATTCATTTTCAGTAAAGAGTTGTGTTTCAGTATATTCAAAAATTCAACACACCATGTAATTCAATATAAATTTTAGTTTTGTAAGTTGGTTGTTGTTTGGATAATGTTTTCACTAACTAGGAGACGTCATCATTGTCGGTGAAAGGCTGTAAAATTTAGGTCTATGATCAGGAATTATGGACGTTGACAAGGGAGGGATCTTTATCGTGCCACACCTGCCTCGGCTTTCGTGTTCTCATCTGAAATACCACCCCATTTAGTCGGCCGTACGACAAGGAAGGGGTACTGAGGACATCTTCTGACCCGGATGACGACGGGAATATTTTTGTAAGTATGCTCTCTTTCTACTTCCTTGCACATGATCTATCTTTTTTGTAAGTATGCTCTGTATCTATATCCTTGCACATCCTCTCTGTACATTTTTGTCTTTTCTAATTCTGATACAAATGTAGATGTGAATGAAATGTAAGAGCATTATGAAATCGTATGCATTACAGAAGATACGAACTTTGATAGTTGACACGAATGGAGTGATTCGTGGTATTGTAATACTTTGTGCTAGGTGTGAATGGTAATTTAATTTGAATAGATGAAACTGATTATATTATGAAATAGCTGCAGTGTGATATAATAGATAAAATCGATAATGATGCTACTGCTATTAACCGATACGCTCTACATAACTTTTTAAGAACTCAGACACCTCTCCCAGTGACACAGTTACATTCAGGAGAATAATAATACCTCACAGTTTGCTTTGGCAAGTATAAATTTTAGAAGGGGTGTTCCAGATGTCATTTGATAAAATAAATATATCATGGAGGAAAAAAATAATTCGGAAATCATTATTATAAAGATGAAACAAGATTCTCCCTAACAGTAATAATTGTGGCAATTGCGAAATTAGACATTTTAAAGGATGATTATAATTACATAAGGGGATAAATGGATACGCAAGGCTCATTATTACAACTGTAATTAAAACGAACTTGACTCTATGTAACATAACTCAGGTTACCTTCAAAATTCCCTTTTCTTGGATTCAAATTTCTTCAAGGCCGTGTTTCATTCTTAAACACAGTTGATATCTCAGTCAATGGAACCAATGTATATGAATTACTGCATCTATACTGTATTACAAATCTGCACAACAATCCTTATAAACAGAGCTACATTGCAGGATCCAGCATATTTTCAACCAATCTTTACACCTCATGAAAATATTAACTGCTGCGAATGAGAAACGTCAGACGTATTGTGCCATTAGATATACCAGATGGTAAATGTGGATTCTCAAAAAATACTAATATACTGTCAGTAAATATAAAACCATTGCTAAGATATGACGTCTAGTTATTTATAATATATGACGTATGTAGTTTGTATGCAGCCATGGGCATCGTTCATATAAAAGACCTAATATACACGATGTCACACTTGACTCGCTTTTACCTTACGTCAACAGACAGTTAGGTCCACATCATATTCGCACAAAACTTTACTCTGTTCCATTGAGAGTTTTGAATACCCTATTTGAAGTAGCCAAAACTAGTCCATATGTGGATTTATGCACACCAGAATATAGACTGAATTCTATGATTATGGATGTTGCCTATCACAGGCTCTTTGAATGACCGCGGGTTTTGGATGATATTGCCTCCGAAGCCAGCCGCCACTTCATTAAACTCAAATTTAATTAATAAGAGGAATGGATGTCTTCAACATAAGCAACATTCTTCGTCATAAAAAAGTTCAGTCTTGTATTCTAGAGTATGTCACGTTCAAGTCTACACCTTGTTTTTCCTACAGATATACTTCCACTATTGCATCCAAACATTTTAACTACAAACAAACTTTACAGTGCCTAGATATAGACCATCTTATATTCAATCCACCTACGTGTTCTTGTTCTTCGTCTTCTTTTAACTATAGTCCAGCTGGACACATCATTACCGGTAATGTTGATATAGTTAAACGTGAAGATCTAACATCACTTATTTTAAAAGGTTCTACATTCAGAGATCATCGGTCTTTCAATTGGCGACAGAACTCCCTCTCTATTATGAATTCTGTCGACGATTATGCCAGATCAGTTTTGAAGTCGAGGCGGGCTACTGACCAAGATTAATTGATTGTATATTGTTTAACGTCCCACTCGAGAATCTTTCACTTATATGGAGACGTCACCATTACCGGTGAAAGGCTGACCAGGAGTCTGTGTTTGCCCATCTCTCTGATTTGTATTATCTGTAGGAATTACGAGATTGAATACTGTTAGTTACATTAGCCTTTTCATTAAAAAAGATGCTAGAGTTCCTCATTGACCATATTTTCGTAGTTTTAGTGATCAAGTCTTCCAACAGTCCTTGGAATTCCCATGGGCACGAATATTTGCATGGGCACGAAACTGACCTATTTTTATATTCTTCTGAAGTAGAATTCATTCAAAAGCTCCCTACTTCTTCGATAAACAAGAGCTTGCACTGCATATGATCAGCTTTGAAATCGAGCCGGGGCACTGACAAAGAAGTTGATGTCACAGGGGTTTGTACAGTCTCGTCTAAAGTCAGCATTTCGCAAATCTTATGGTCGTTATAACGATCTAGTTTACCATTAAGTCAAATGCTGTCTGATGTGTTTCATACCAATTGGTAGACTGTTCTTGGCACACTGATTCTAACTACGGATTGCTCCGTTTACCTGATCGGAATATAGGGCTCACGGGGGGTGTGATCGGTCGACAGGGAATGATTACCCCTCCGATGCACCTGACCCCACCCCAGGTATGACCAGGGGTCTGTGTTTGGCCATCTCTCCGCTTTGTGTTTTCTATAGGAATTACGAGATTGAATACTGTTAGTAATCTTGACATTTTCCTTTATGTTATCTCAATTTCCATTACAATAACCTTATTACAAATATACACTAGCAATTATATAATAAGTATGATCAGTATTAATTACGAAATTATATATGAGCATAAGTATTTATCAAGTACGCATTATTAGCAATGGGTCTTCTCATTTACGAGGACTGTTCTATATGTAATGTGTATTGTACCACAGTGCGATAACGCTTTGCACGATTTCGTAGATGATTATACTCTTGAATAGTTCTATTCAATACCTTTTATACGGTATCAAAACGAGCCTTCAGCTCCACATAGTTTTAAAGTTATAGTAATTTCAATAGAGCCAGTCGCAGTGTCCGTGTAAGATACAGCAAAATCTGGCCGACATGTGACAGTCGTTGACCACTGTTGTAAAAATGGTTGGGAAACGGGTTGAGGATATTGAAGAAATTAGAGCTTGCATAAAAGTTTGCACACAACTCAGTCATTCGGTAATGTAGATTTTTACGGAATTGGGGAAAGTTTATGGGTCTGATAAGGTATCTTAAGAAACAGCTCGTAAGCGGAGAAAGAAATTTCTGACTAGCACAAAGTCCGTCAAAAATGCAGCAAGATCTGGCCGAACTGTGACTGTAACAGGCAAGGCAAATGTCTCAAAAGGCAGGGAAATAATTGAAAGTGATGTCAGGTACACAGTACGTGATATTGCCGAAGATGGCATATCTCTATCAGGGTGCATTTCATTTTGAAGCATATTTGAAAGTACGAAAGATATCTGCCCCGATGGATGTAGCATATATTGACAGTTGACCAAAAACGGGTACGAGTACAAACCGCTACGTAACGTCTAAAAATGTTTTAAAAATTCAATCAACAACAATTTGCAAACACTGTTACTGGTGACAAAACATGGGATCACCATTTCGAACCAGTAGGAAAAATTGGAAACAAATTGTGAATAATATTGTGGAATGCTTGTAGTTGCCAAAAGAACCGTAGGGGCAAAGGTTTTTATTGAATATTCTTCTCATATGATGGTATAGTTGTACCAATTTTTGTGCCGAAGAGCAAACGTGTTCCAGGTCGGTATTACCGATATGTTATACTAAAAAAAGCTCAAGAAAAATTATGATAAACAACGCGTGTAAGGACTTAGGTATGCTCATATAAATTCATGATAATGCTCCATCACTTACATCTGAGCTTGAGAAGCAATGTTTGAAGTCGGAGAATGTTACCGTCTTGTCATACACACCATACTTTCCCGATCTAGTCCCATGCGACGTTTTCCTTCCTCTAAACTTCAAAAGTTTGTATCTGGCCGTCGGTACAAGTCCCGATAAGCCCTTAGTGCAGTCACCAGTCATTGCTTCAAAGGTCTAGCTAAATCAGCATACTGTGACGCATTCAGAGATTGAAGTTATACATTTCAAACAGCTGAGAATATTTTGAAGGGATGTAATGTACATTTCACCATTTGAATAGAATGCATTTGGGGTACCGTACAATACACATTATATATCGTATTAGCACTGCAAAATAGTGAACCCCTCAACGTGAGGATCCGGGTTAGAATAAGTCCTCATTAGTTCTTGCTTGTCGTAAGAGGCTACTAAATAGGACGGTCTTCGAGTAAGACTGAAAAATCCGAGGTCCCGTGTCCCAGCAGGTGTGGTACGATAAAGGTCCCTCTCTGATCAACGGTCATAAGCGTAAGTACATGCATAAAATATCACGCATATGCGAGAGCTGTCCAAAACGTCCATGGACACATGCTATTTTTCTATTTATAGTAACGAGTGAAGCAATTTTGTGCAATAATATTTTAATATAAACTGTAAACTGTATAATGTAAATATACAAACATCAGAGCAATGCACAATATTTTAAGTTAAATACCTTATCAATGAATATCTCTGTCTGTCTGCCTGTCTGTCTGTCTGTCTGTCTGTCTCTCTCTCTCTCTCTCTCTCTCTCTCTCTCTCTCTCTCTCTCTCTCTGTTTGTATGTGTGTGTGTTCTTCCAACTGCACATAACATTTTATTGCACCACGCTGCTATGTGCGCTTTTCGGACGTTTTCTTGTGGCATTTTCTTGCGACGTTTTCTTGATACCTCCCTTATTTGTCAGATATAGCCACTACCACTGGTATCACAAAATGATATCGATGTATTTTTTACGTCATAATGTTAATTAGATTCTACCTTATTTTAAGCTGATTAGGGTATGAACTGCGACGCTTTACGCCTGCATACTTCATGAAGCGCGCTAACTGAACGTTTTACGGAAACTATCTCGATATGAAGCGATCTTTTTCACACTCTCCTGTATATTTCATACAGAAAATTTATTTGCTAGATTTACATTTTCTTTTCTATTCGGAGGATTCCCAAGTGTTAAAATATATCCGCACTATATTTATCAAGATTCATACGCACTTCGTTCACATTCATGATGAAATGGCTATCATTTCTATTTGTAAAGACATCTACCACAAAGACACTAAGGACGTACACTTAATTAGGAAGTTTGTCATCATGTGTACCCTGCGACGCATGCGCCTTAATCGACCTTTTAAGACTGCAATTTGTTCCTTTCATTTAAAACCCACTTATTTTGACCTGAAATTTTACAATAAACCTTGTGATGTGTAGCATATATAGCATGTAAATTTAAACCCATTAGAAATGACAGAAAACGTCACTCTCCAGGACCTTTTTGGTCAGTCTTCGTACATGTGTACGATTGATTCTTCTTGCGATGCTGTTCAGTTTTAGTCTTTTAAGATTTTTAAATTCTGGGTACAACCAAGAAAATTACTGGTTTTCATAATGATGGCAATTCATATCTGTGCAAGCAGCGACCCAAACTGTTGATGTCACAGTTGTGTTAGTTATTATCGGATCAAAATAATAAGTGCTCGTGACCATATCAAAGAGATATAGCAATTACAGACTTCGAAAAAGTACCCTCTGTTCTCATATAGATTTTCAAACTGTATATACGTTTCTGCTGCTTTTTTTACGTTTCTGCGGAATTGATGTGAATAAAGGTTTCAAAATATTTCCAAAATTAATATAACACGTATCTAATTGGGGGATTGAAGTTTTTCTTAATATTAGCATATGAGTCATGATAAATAAATGTCTAGAAATAAGTAACGCATATTAACAATAACATTAAACACATAATAAAAATATGCTCGTCAATTTGTATTGCGTTTATTTCGGGTTCAATGTATTCCATTAATTAAAATATTGTTAGTTTATTCATTCATGAACTCCAGCAAGTCAAGGTTTCTCTGGCGAGATGTTAAACAATATACAATACATCAGTCATGCAATACCTAAAATATGCAATGTTTCGTGAATTTAAGACTATTTTTGCGGATTCACAGTGGTATATTCAAGTGGTCTTGGGATGAAAAGGGAGATTAAACCTAGATAAGTGAAATCTCCAAACATACATGAACATATATGTCTTTTAAAATCGTTATCCATTTTCCGCCTATAACTGATTACTACAACAAAACGATATGTTAATTAAGGTATGGCTTTAACGTTTATCCTTCGACTCTACGGGAGGTACAAAATGCATATCGTCAGTGTGTGGTGTGATCTTAAAAAAAAATAGAGAAAGTTAAGAAAAAAATCTTTCCTCTACTTTGAGACTTGCTTTCAACTTGATTTTATGTTTGTAATTAATAACAAAGTCTTTTACCTCTAGAAACTACAGACTAGAAAATATACGAAGCAATCGCATGCTAAGTGATTGTTGCTTTCAGTGCACATTATGCACTAACAAGAAAATGTAACGTATTTGACGCTCCATATGTGTGTGTGTGTGTGTGTGTGTGTGTGTGTGTGTGTGTGTGTGTGTATTCATATCAAATATCTAATACATATGATATCAGTGTAAAGCAGTAAGAAAGAATCGAAACAGACATTTATCTGACTGCGGAGAATTTATTGAGAATGTGATATGCCATTAATTTCTTAGCTCGTTACAACAGCGGTATCGTCTCCTCCCGCCCCCCCATCACCACCACCACCACCACCACCACCACCACCACACATTTCGAATTTCCGACATGAACAACATTGCGGCAAACTCAGCTTTATAAATTTGAAACCACAACTCTTGCAGTAGACCCAGACACGAAAGTATCGGTAACCACCATACAGACAGGAACTAGCATATGGCGATTTTAGGTTCCCGGCACAGTATTTTCTACAATGGAAAGTATAGCATCAAACGATAGAATCACATGTTATTTCATATTCAGTAATTGTGACAATATCAAGTATATCTAATACACCACTTAAACAAACAAGAGAGGGAGAGATGAAGATAGAGAGAGATGTAGACAGGCAGAGAAACAGTGGTATACTTTGGTGTTTCGCAACACACAGCTGTAACACACTGGCAATCAGGCTTAGCCACGTCGCACCATTCATTTCCAGTGTATACCTTTGTGACCACTTTAAGCTTGGATGGACATGTTTCTTCTTGTCCATAGTAGTCAATGTATCTGTTTCATGTAAAGAGTAGGTTTTATTGTTTATCTTAAGTGTGTCATATATGAAGAACCATCGTACAAGAAAATGGAGGCGAGTAGAGTTTGAATGAGTGGCAACGTTAGTTAATAAAAGGCACATGTGACCAAAAATGCAAAAAAGAAACATAAAGAAAACCGATGATGATGTTTTATATATAGTTATTACAGTTCAGTATTTTTCATTGCTTAAAGATTTTCACACGAAATATTCCTAAGAAAATTCCCCATTGTACTTGTGCCAAGACGAAGCTCCATTAGAACTGGTAACTATCAGGTTCGATGATGTTCCCTCGTAATGCGTAGGCTTATTAGTAAGATTCACATCATTGTAAATACCGAGAAGTTTAAAGGTAAATTCATTTTCATATCTGAACAAATCCTATGAATACATCTCACTATCAAAATTATACAAATTTGGTATTAGACAAGATAAATCCAAAACCTCACAATTCTCTGAATTTTTTCCATACAATATTATCTGAACGGATTTTTCTAAACCAATCAAGATCATCTCCATGAAAAGATGAAGATAACGAACTGTGATCAATGTCATAACTGGTATAAGGAATACAAAATCAAGAATTGACTACTGGATCAGATAACTAGGAGAAATAAGCATAAATCTATCCATATCATTAGCATATTAATGTTTTAAAATTTTAAGTCCCTATGTGGTTTTGTTTTCTTCAATTTTATCAATAATACCACAGCATAAACAAGCCTGTCCTGAAATCAGGTCATATCTGGAAACACTAGCTAAATGTCATACCGAAGACACTAACAAGTTTGAATTTTATTCAACTTCTGTGATCAATTTACTGAATACAAGGAAGAAGAAATAGAAAATAAATTGTGTGAATACATTTGCATAACGTACGAAATTATAATTAAAAAAGAAGAAACTCTTAGTACAATTACATATTCATTTTAAGACATGGAAATACATAGTGATATAAAATATAAACGGTACTAATTTTGATGTACCAGATGCGCGTTTCGACAAATTGTGTCTCTTCAATGATGTTCAAGTCTGAAATGTTGGAAATCCGAAATAAGAACAACTTGGAAGAGCTGAAAGAACCAAAACTACCAAATGGTGGCTCCAAAGCGGGCGAAAGATCAGAGATATGCATGGGGGAATTAATCCTTAATTTTGAAATGGATTTCTTAATTTTATCCCGATAAATTTTTATCCGTTGTTCATGCTAATATCGAAATACTTAGCAACTGGGCTGGTGAATACCCACGGAGACTAACAGTCCACCAGCAGTGGCATCGACCCAGTGGTTCAAATATGTATTATAAACGGCACCAATTTCAATGCACCAGATGCATGTCCATTTCGACAAATAATGTCTCTTCAGTGATGCTAAAGTAATTGATTTAATGATAACAAAATAAAAATAATGTACACATGTTGATAATTACAGTATCACAATCACTAATGATAATTACAATCATTAACAGTTCAAGGTCAACCAATCTTAATATCTAGTTTGCCCCCCCCCCTTCCACGAACGTCAGTGACTGACTGTCAACGTATTCCCGTGGACGCAGTTAAGTCTCTAAAACTGTATAGGGATGTTTTTTTTCCATTCTAACTGTAGACTTTGGATCAGTTCTCATAAAGTTTGAGGATAGGGTTGTCTTTGGTGGATGCATCTATCCAATTTATCTCATGCATGTTCAAAAAGGCTCAAATATGGTAATTTGGATGACCACGGGAGAAACTCTGCAGAAAACCACGTGTTAGATTAATAGTATGTCGTCTGGCATTATCATGTTCAAAGTTCGAACACTGTTCCGGGATACAACATTACTACGCGTGCCTGTATGCATTCTCAATATACCGGTCGCCGTCAAAGTATCCTGTATGTAAATCAGTGTTGTTCTGCCTGTATAGAATACTGCAAACCAAATCATAACACTACTCTCTACAAACAGGTCAGTCTTCTGGATGCAATTTTCAGCAAAGCGTTCATTTTGAACATTTAGAAGTGAGAATCTCGGTTCTTTCGGTTATGACCTTAAAAACGGAGGTCCCGTGTCACGGTAGGCGTTCACATGTTAAAGAACCCTCACTGCGGTGAGCGCTAAGCATAGGTTTAAATTTGTGGTACGAAAATAAATAGTAAGAATTGAAACAAACTTGCATAAGTATTTATAAGCATCAAAATAATAAGCATTTTTTTGTAAGTATTTACCTCATTTCGCATTTGGTATAACCGTTCGTCAGAGATTCTGCAACAGCTGGACATTCTTTTAGTGCGTAGTTAATTTTTTGTCTGAAATCAATTTCAAAATAAATAGATAAACATCATAGAAGACTGTGTATAATGTTAAGCAACTAAAGAAGAAAGAGCAATACTTATTCTAGCAACCATACAATGTGTGTGTGTGGATATGTGATACAGAGAGAACATGTGAAGATAACGATCAGTGACCAATCTTGTGACAACTATAAAGATTACAAAAAATAAAAGTAGGGCGAACATGGATCCCGGGTATGCCAGAGGTTGGGCAGATGCGTATGAAGAGTAAGCATCTCCTGTAGACCTGTTAGACCGTGAGTCATATACTGTATATGGGATTAATTTCATTACTTGTTAATTTCATAGTTCAAATTTTCGTGGATTTGAATCACTAAAAAATCACCCAAACTCCATTTTCTCCACGTCGTGTTGTATTAAATAGTTAGAACTCCAGCTTTTCCCCTGACGATAAGCCATTACATAAGTGAGCTGTATTAAGGTCAGTTACTAATAATTCTCAGGGGATTTAAGGACTAGCACATTCAATAGTTTTTGAGAAGAAATAGTTGAGAAAAGAGGGATTAAACCAGCCTCTCAAAATAATTGACATGATAAACAAACACCATTAATTAATGGCTGGTTTCCAGGTGTCCGTTAAGGCCTGTGGGCCTTTTAGATATATAAATCAGGAGGACACGGCCCTTTTTTGAACAAACTTCAGCCCCTTTACCCAAGGACTAGTTATCAGTGTTATCAGTAGACGGCCTCGATTTAAAATCTAATAATAAGTAGAACAAAAGATAAAGAAAGATATAATAAGCACGAAATTCACTTTGATTTGTTGAAATAAAATGAAATGAACAAACCCTTTTACCCATTTTATACATCTTATATCATTTTATACATCATTTTATATATCTTTCACCCACTCTATAAAATGACAAAAGTGTGAATTGATGTTTAATACTTGCCTGATTTTTACCGACTGATATTCGTAACCAACGGGCAGTTTGTGTTCTTTTGGATAACCCCTATAATAACACTTATCCTTGTCATTGTATCCTCCGTATTTCTTATAATCTCCTCCATCTGATTTTGAGTATCCTCCATCTGATTTAGAGTATCCCCCATCTGATTTAGAGTATCCTCCATCTGATTTTGAGTATCCTCCATCTGATTTCGAGTATCCCCCATCTGATTTAGAGTATCCTCCATCTGATTTTGAGTATCCTCCATCACCGGATCCATCTTTGTCATCGTCTCCTCCAGCATCGACGTATTTTGTCAGGATAAATGCCATGATAACAGTCACCAAAAAGGAATGCATGATTCACAGTCTAGAACGTGCACGAAAAGATGCAAATCAGACACAAACACAATAGTCATTTTTGAGTATTCCATAGCTATGCTATACTAGGCTTGTATTTCTCGAAAAAAAAATCTCAGACCTAAGTGAGTTTTCTTTTATTTCAACATTCAAAATTGAATAAAATCTCAGACTTAAGTCCTATTTTCTACTTAAGACGTCCCAATATGAAACATTTAAAACACCAAAATTTGATATTAAAATTGATTGATAACGTTTCTAAATAATCCAACCGCTACCGTACGGCAAACGATGAGTCATTAATCTTGTTTCAAGGATTTGGAGAGTCAGATCACAGGTAGCGGCAGTAAACAAATTGCATCTTTGGCAACCAATTTATGTCATTGTAAATATATGGCCATGCGTGGTATAAAAATGCAATTTAATGACAAATGGGAACCTCCAAATAGGGGAATCTATATTATGATATGAAGTATTTAACGTCCAAAACCATCTAAGAGTCATAATTTATAACATCTATTTCGCAATGTTTATAGTGATTGATTGATTATTCATGTTGTTTAGCGTCCCGCTCGAGAATCTTTCAATTATACGGAAACGTCACCATTGCCGGTGAATGGCTGCAAAATTAAGGCCTATGCTCGGCGCTTATGGCCTTTGAGCAGGGAGGAATCGTTATCGTGTCACACGGGGCCTAGGTTTTTACGGTCTTATCCGAAGGACCGCCCCATTTTGTCGCCTCTTAGTCGTCAAACAAGGGGTACTGATGATCTATCCTAATAAACCTGATTCCCACGGGCCAGTGCTTATAGTGAAAACCGCGAGTATATTCATTGTCGTCACTGACTACAACAACGCGACTGCAAATTTGAGTCATCAATTCTATGAACAGAATATGCCACTTCTTGCAGGAATGCATTTAAAATTTAATTTAAAAATCAATTTAAGAACTAACCGAGATCACCAAAATATGACGGAACACTGTTCCTGACAGCAGTCTAACACACACACACACACACTCACACACTCGTCACTAAATATGACAACGCGGCTGAAAGAAGGGAGTGGCTGTAATTAGATTTTACTTGCAAATTACAGTACTTTAACGTAAGGCAGTGAACAGTCCTAGAACTTGTTTTCGTTTTCGATGACTGCATTGTTAATCTTAACACTTTATTTTAATTGTTAATTTTGCTACAATTGTATGATTAGAAAATGTTGTAAATATTGTGTTCAATTTACATTGCAGGGCAAATAACAGTCTGGATTCTTCAATACACATGACAGTAATCAAAACATGAGATGAGTTTATTTATTGATTGATTGATTATATATTATTTAACGTCCCGCTCGAGAAACTTTCACTCACACGGAGACGTCACCATTACCGGTGGTAGGCTGCAAAATTTAGGCCTTTGCTCGGCATTTAATTATGACCTTTGAGCAGGGAGGAATCTTTATCGTGCCACACCTGCTGTGACGCAGGACGTCGGTTTCTGCGTTCTCATCAGAAGGACCGCCCCATTTAGTCGTCTCTTACAAACAAGGGGTACTGATGATCTATCCTGACAACCCGAATTCCCACGGGATTGGATGAGATTATCAAATTGAGATTATCAAACGTTCATAACTTAATCAAAGTTTGCATTAGCACGGTTATTCTATTATGCCATATTGATCAACCGAACAATGGAAGTACAGTGCAATATGCCAAGGAGTGAATACCTGTCCTAACCATTTAACGTTACGTTTGTGTTGACGAAAACAACGGGGAAATTCATCTCACAGGGTTAACATATATCTGATAGTGTTACAAATATAAAACTTAAATTATATATTCTTTAATTTATCAAAATTGCAGACAATTTCATAAAGCTGCAAATTTATCCAAGTGAAGTAAATTACTGATGACACTTTAGAGAAATTTTTGGATTATGTGTGTGTGTGTGTGTGTGTGTGTGTGTGTGTGTTATTTTCCAAATATGCATATCTAGGTACTGATCTTCATATTATTTAATATAAAAAAAATAATAAATATCTATAATGACCTGTCATGGGTACAATGTTGTGTTTATAATAAAACAATCGATATGTATACTTCATTGTTGTTCATTGCAGACGATTTTTCAATATTCACTCCAATCTGAAGTATAAACACTCTATTTAAGAAAAACATGATACATATGTTGAGTAATGTATTTTGATATTAAATTATTAATATCATGAATTGTCATGGTACATAAAGCATGTATCAGTATAAACATAGGTCAAAATATATGTACACTGGCTTCCTGCAAGCTAACACGAAAATACAGGTTGGGTCATTAAAGAAGACAGGAATTTAAAAATTCGAAGTTGAAAGAGAGCTTGAACTCTTTTCTTGAATTTGTGATTGTAAACCTCACTAAAATGAGTTTGAATAATTATTGCACAACGTTTGGGATAATACATTTTATTTGAGTCAATAATTGAAATTTTATGCCCTCACCTGTCTTATGAATTTGTACTTAACAATAGAACTTTAGAGACCTATGGGTATATCTCATTATCGATATTGCCAATTATCGAGAGATGGGAGGTAGTGTTAGGGTAGGTCTGCATGCTATGCAATTCAATTCACTTATTATAAAGAATTATGATACACCGTATATAATGTGTCATCGTTATTAAATGTTTAACAACTTTCTAATCTAAAAGTATCGTTGCGACTCTCTCCTAGAATGACAATTAGAAACGCATTGAACGTAAACGGATCGTACACCACCTGTAATTTGAAGTTTTATTTGCAATTCTTGTAAAAGGTTTTGATTGAAAATGAGGAGGAATCTACATAAATGTCTTGTCCAGCAGTGTATGTCTAAATACGTGTTGGGTAAATGTGCAATTTCATTTCAACCATTTTTAAATGCTCGTCCAGTATTCAGATGCATATTAAATTCATATGCTTATTTTTGGCACCAGAAACATCATTGCGCAGAATTTGGAATGGTGATCCTCATTGTATATATTAATTTTATAGGCATTGAGAAAGAGTTTGACGGAATAAATCGGGTGACACTGTGGAAAATAATGAAAGGATACGGAATACCAAAAAAATAAATAAATAAATAAATAAAATAAAATAATTACATAAAAAAAAACAAATAAATGAATAAAACACAAAGATCATAGGCATAATAAAAAGACATGACATTGCATAAAAAATAAAGAGTTGGGAAAACATGTACCCCAGGCTATACCAGAAGTGGCAAGTGCTTAGGAGGAGTAAGTATGCCCTCTCGACCGGTCAGACCTGCCGTGAGCCCTATACCTTGATCAGGTAAACGAGGTAATCTGTAATCAAACTCGTGTGTAAAGAACGGTTCAATAACAATTGATATGAAACACCTCAGACAGTTTGATCCAGGGGTAGGTTGTATTGGCAAACTAGATTGTTAAAACGACCACAGAATTTGCGAAATGTTGACTTTAAAACAGACTGTTGAAACTCCTTTAACATCAACTTGTTTATCAGTAGCATGCCTCAATTTAAAAATTGATCATACGCATAACATGTTTTTAAGTATTGAATCAGTCGAAAGATATAACAATATATGCAGGTGATGATGAAATATTGCTACATAAATATGGAAAGTATCAAACACAATAACATTGGAAACGTAAATATAAAAATATGAAAGCAACAAATGTAACATCGGATGTATCTCAGAACAAAAAAAAAGTATATCTAAGACTCAACTTAAGAGTCTTCTTGTAATCTGAAAGACAGTACTTCCTACTCAATCCATCCGAATCAAAACTATCGATTGGTAACTCTTCTTTAGGTACAGAATCGGGTTCTCTAGGAAGTATCGCATGGTTTATATTTCAATCATGAGAATTATATAACATTTCATCCATTTATAGATCATTTACTAATCCACTGTCGCTAGATAAACCAACTGTAATTAGCGAGATCTTCAACATCGCAAAGATTTCTAGCTGTGAATCAATCGTTTAATGTTTCTTATGTGAAAAAGATGTTCTCGGTCGCAAGAATTAGTTGTGGTAAATTAGTTCATTACCAGTAAATCGCGAAGTAAAATCGCTGCGAATAAAAGTTGGTGTAGGTATCAGTAATCTAATTTGTAAATAATCAACATTGTAAGTGTTGTATTTTTGTGTATGAGAGATAATTGCAAGGAATGTGCCTTTTATTAGGATTATAATAACAATAGGTTCATACGCAGGAATATGTATGTGTACAATCCATAGTTATTCATTCTACTTTCCCGCAATGCACGAAACATATAAAGTGATATTAAAATATCTGAAAACTATTTAAACACATGTTTTGTAATATCTTATAACAAAGTATCTTACTACTCACTGTTTTATTGTTGTGGTATATGCATAGCATATGTGCATCACTTTTACAAATATGTACCTAATCATATCGTATATTCCTTACATGGTACTGACGTGTCGGTATAGCAGTCAGTTTTATTTAAATACATGTTTCTAGTACTGCACGAAACCAATCCTTACAGACAAAATCGTTCACAGTACTGTGGTTAATATGTTAAAAATATTTGCATTTTTTCAGAATATACACTGTTGTTGCATGATTTGGAACTAATACATTTAAAATTACATTTTCATTTTCTTGGTAATTTACAGATATATAAGATTGTTGATTTGATTCCTCATGAAGAAAATATCATAAATAATTAAAAGATCAGAAAAAAAATTGATTGTTTTTACCAGGTTAAGAAGAATATTTTATCTACACTAAAATAATAAGAATCAACACACACTTCAAAAAATTCTAACCTCTGAAGTACGCCTATCTTCTCTGGAAGACTAAGATTCCCTGCTGTGGCTGAATGTTTGATACTTCCTACCCTCTTTATATTTGCTCTGCTAAGGATCCATGTGTGAAATAAGAAACCGATGACGTTATGCACCTCATCAATCTTGATATCAAGATATATATCTCAGAACATATTCTTTTTTTAGTTTACATCAATCTGATTTTTAAACAAATTAGTGCATTCGACAAAAGATTTAACTGATTACATATTTTAATCTCTGTTATGTAAAACGTTTACTAAATCTAGGCTTCGAACATAAGGTTTTATTTTGTCAAACACGAAAAGATTTGGACGTTCTACACTTTGATCAATGAACGTTACCGTGTGCAAAATAAATAGGTAGCGTAAGTAACGTACATCTGTGATATTTTTTATAAAAATGTTCATCATTCATGACAGGCTACAGATGTGGACAAAAACCAGGAAAAGAAAATTTTAAAACCACTATCTTAATCATCCACGATTCCTGTGCATAGATCCAAAATCGCTCCCTCTTGTTGAAAACTATAGACCAAGACAGTGTCAAACAAAATTACTACATAACAATATAATCTTTATTAATCATTAATTATCGAATTAACGTGTCCGTCCTTAATTTGTTCTTGAATGCATGGTAGATTCACATGGGTCCAGACACGTCCCCCCATTATTCAAGACTACAGATAAAAGTATTCAAATGTATATTTTACGAAGCATAAATTACATGTTATACCCCTAATATAGACAGCCCCCTATCTCCATCGTCACAAAAAGGAAGAGGTAGACTCCCGAAATAAATTCATGGACTTCAATTACAAATTTCAAAGGATCTAAAGGAACATCCGTGGTCGAGTGGTTAAAACATTGCGGTCAAAATCACAAGGCCCCTCACCTCTATTCGGCACGGGTTCGAATCTCACTCGCGCCGATATACGTGAGAAAGTTTGCCAGTTTACTTTCGGAAGGTCGGTGGTATCTTCGCAGGTACATTGTATCTATGTTCTCTCCTCCACCAAAAAAAAAACAAAAAACTAGACTCCCCCTAATTGAAAAATTAATTGTGGCGGAAAGCAACAAACAAACAATCAATGAAAGGATCTAGATTATTAGACTTATACTTAATAGCTCCCGCGTCGCACGGCGCATGAGGCATCTAAAGTCATTCATAATGCAAGATGTTCAGCCAGTGTACTGGTTTACCTCATTTGACACTTAGTCATACCATTTAATGCTCAGCTTTTTTCGCAGGTGTCAAAGACGTCAAGTTTTTTTTTTTACCTGTATGGTCTTGAGTTGCGATGTTTAACAAACGTAGAATAACGCTGGAATCAATAATTAATTATGAATCTCAATTTCAGTCTCTTGGAAAATGTTTTGATGCTCAAGATTTGTCCAGTTAGTTAAAGGCAGTTACTGCTTTCCCAATCATGCATGATAGTTCAAAGTCAAAATCGCTGGTGTTTCCGAGACATGTAAATTCTTGAACTTCTCCCACTTTCTTCTGATTGATGAGGACGTCTGTTGACGCTAAATGTTTTCCGCTGAACATGTTCTTTGTTTTCATCCCACTGATGTTCAGGTTGATGATTCTGCTGATCGCACCAACTAGAACCTGCAGGTTATATTTGTTGTCTTCTAATGCCGCGATGTCGTCAGCAAAGTTCTACTCTTCTAGTTTCTTCTCTTCTGTACACTGCGTCCCTTTACCATTGACTGCATTTTTAAGATCCCGAAGCGAAGAAAGGGGCGGAGAGAGGAATCGCCCCTGTCTCATCCCTGCAAAGACCTCAAACTAGTTGTTGTAGCTGTCTTCTGTTCTGAATCGGCACTTTGAGTTGTTGAAGATTCCAACAATGGCTGCACGAATTCCTTTGGTATGCCACAGAACTTCACGATCTTCCGTAGTGATGTTCTGTTGTTTCTATCAAAGACTCTGTTGAAGTCAACGAAGCTGATAACAAGGAAGATTTCGTGCTCTCGACACTTTTCTTTGATCTGTCTAAGTGCGGAGATCTGTTCAGCGCAGAAACGTTCAGGGCGGAAGCCTGCTTTCTCATCTATCAGTTCATTTTGTCTACAGTTTCGCACAGCCGGTTACGGATGACCTAACAGAAAAACGACTCCCCGTCAGTTATCACAGTCAGCGAAGTTTATCTTCTTAGGATTGCACACTACTTTGTTATTCTTCCAATTCTGTGGTTTAACACCGGAGTACCAGGCTTGGCCACAGAGACTGCACAATTCAGAGGGGATACAATCTCTTCCGCTCTTGAACATCTCCGCTATGATGCATTCAAATGCAGGGAATTTGTTCTTATTCAGGGTCTTTATAGTTTTTCTATCTCCTCCGTAAAGTCATTGGTGTACATGGGTAATCATTAAGGCGGGTATACACTCTCAGTTGCGACATAAGGTTTTGACCTGTTGAGGATTTCTTTGTAGTCTTCAGCCCATCGTGCAAGCTTGTCTCCGCCTTTCGAAAGAAGTGTGTCGTCTTTTGCTTTTATTGGTCCAGAACCCATTCTGATGGCACCTTTGTGATCTTTGAGATTTGGTAGACAGCTCTTGTATGGTTGCGATTGACTGCTTCCTCTTACTCCTCAGTTTGCGTGTCAAAATCATTCCCTTTTGTCTGTCTGGGCACTCCGTTTTACCTCCCATTCCTTCTTGTTTTACGCCCCGTCGATAATTTGTCACTTGTATTGAGACGTCAACAGCTGTAGGTGAAGTACCACAAATCTAGACCTATGCTTAGCGCTCGGAGCCGTAGGAGTGAGCGTTCTTAAACGTGCCAACGCTTATCGTGATACGGGATCTCCTTTGTTAAGGTCATATCCGAAAGACCCGTGATTCTCACTTCTAAATGGCAAGCGTTTATCGAAGAACCAATCACTACCTTTTAGGTTTAACGCCACCATGGCACTAGTGGAGATCGAACTCACATCCTCCCCGTTACGAAGCAAACGCTCTAACCATCTAGCTACCGCGACCGGTCTCTGTCCTTAATATAATACTAATAGTACACTTCTTGGTCAGTAAAGCATATGTGGTTTTTTTTCTGGTGTTGCTCTTTCCTCACTCTCATACGGGATACCAAGTGTAATCGCCGATCTATGTTTCCTTCAACGGCCTCTGGAATTCCAATATCTCCTCTCCAGTAGCTGCCATAGTATCTTTCAGTTTGTCCCAATATTCTGATTTTTTCTGGTGCTGGTTGAGAGCTGCAAAGCTGCTGAGTTTCAAGATTTTATTGAACTGAGCATCAGTGGCTGGGTCTTACAGCTTGCTGGTGTCATAGCGCTTAGAGCTTTCTTCCGCCTCCGTCTAGCTGATGGTTTTGTTTAATTTGTTCTGTTAGTTTCTTCAGCAAAATAAGAAAGAAAACCGCACAAATGTTTGATGGGGTATGAAAAATTAAACACTGCACCGTAATATGCCAAATTGAAAGTATATTTCTTCCTATGAGGTGAAAGTCTGCAAATATATTGAATATTTACATGGATTATTTGTAGGGCAAATAGGACACTATGCCCTTTTCTTGTGAGCAACACCGTTAAATTTCTTTAACTATTTTCTCTAAGCAATGTAGAATCATTGCCCCTACTTGGAATCACCCACTTCTAATGAAACAGCATTAGATGCGATTGTTGTTGTGCTATACCATCTTTAGAAGGAAGTCATTAAACCTTGCTTTTAATGATGATGAAATACTTGCCATGTCACTCACTACATGGCCATTGAAACTAAATATTTGACGTAAATGTAGATGCATGCGGTATTTGCAATATATTACATCAAGTAAAAGATGTCAATGAACTTTTGAACAAACATATTTTTATATATAGTTTTATATGTATGTGTAAATATATAAATATGTTTATGTGATTAAAAAAAAGTCATGAAATACTTCTTAAGAGTATGCTTTTTAAGATGCAAAACATGCCTTCCGGTTATAATCGGTAAAATTACTTCAGTAGCAACCGGTTCTGAAAATTAACCGATGTCCCATCACTAGGTTATATCATATTCATGTATACAAAATGATCAGTCATCAAAACATTATTTTGTTAAACATAACTCTGACTTTACGCACAAGGTGATATTAGAAAGATGTCATCTATTCAACTATTCCTTGCTTTTTTAGATATACGTTCTTTTAAAATTTTATATCATTATGTAATGGTCGGTTTTTCAAGTTTTACAATAATGCGTTTATCTAAATCTGAATCCAATTACGTAAAAATTTTAAATATAATTATTTTACTTGAAAATATATACATAATGAAAAAAATATTACAAGAATAACTAAGTACGTTTCTATATTCGTATTTGATATTAATCAAAAAATCAACTTAAAATAAACGATTTTAGTCAAATTGTCTGGCTGTTCTGGGAAATAAGCGGTGGTTATACGAGTCCTGTGTTTATATCCGATTTTTAACGCTGCAGGGATTCACCAGGAAATCACCTCTGGCTATGTTAACCCCTTTTTATATCAGTTTGTTTTACGATTCAGCCCCGGAGAGGATAGTCGTCACATTTTATCTATTTTAAAACAGCTTTGCTATTATATTCAAAACACCATGTAATTCAATGTAGGATTTATTACTGTAAGTTTGTTACCTGGTTGTATGTTGTTTAACATCGCACTCAGGATTTTGTCACTTATATGGAGATGTTACCATTGATGGTGAAGGGCTGCAAAACCTAGGCCTATGGTTGGCGCTTACGGCCATTAAGCACGGGGGAATTTTTCTCGTATCACACCTGCTGTGACAGGGGGTCTCAGTTTTTTTTTCAATCTCCTCGAAGGATCGCCCCATTTGGTCGCCTCTTACCACAGACAAAGGGTACTGAAGACATTTTAACCCGGCTATCCCACAGGGTTATTTTAAATGTGCTTTGTTTCTGCATCCTTGCACATGCTCTGTATTTTTTCTTTTCTAAATCTGGCACAAATGTAGATCTGAATGAGATGTTAGAGTATTATAAAATGCTTTGAATTGCAAATGATACGAATTTTGATAGATTATGTGGATTTCTGATAGTGTGATACTTTGTGTTGGATGCGAAAGGTGATTTAATTGGAATAAATTAAGCTGTATAAGTTACGAAACAGCAGTAATGTGATATAATAGATAAAATTAATAATGATGTTACTGCTATTTATGGACACACTCTGTGTTCCTTTTTTAAGTGCTCACGCACTCCACACTTAGTCCTCTAGTTCTATCTAGTATACTACCAATGGCTCACATTTTGCCTCATTGTTGCAAGCAAAAGGTTTCTGGTCCACTCTGCTCCCCACAAACCTTTGGTGTATTACGCCACGAAAACTGTTGTCAAGTTTTCATTGTTCGAAGATTCGACGTTGGAACAAATGAAATGATAGCTTTCATTCAAAATAAATATTAGTATCAACAAGCCAAGCACGTGTGGTATTTAGGAGTAAGTTTTGGGATCGATCTTTACGATGGAACTATGTCGGTTGTGGGGGTCAACTACCACCGGAAAAAAATGTAAGGTATTTTTTCAGCTTTATTCAAAGTTTTCAAATAACCATCATAATTTCTTAATTACATCCCGTATCAAAATGACAATATGCCCCTGTATATGTATTATGCTTGCTACAACAAGCTAAAAAGGCTAAGAGAAAATTGACTATGATATCGAAAACAAAGTTCAGGAACTTAAAGCCGAAAAGACAATCATGATGTAAGATTTGCGTCATAAACATACACAGAACTCACCTTTGCCTAATTATGCTCCAACTGGAAGTACTTGATAACCTTGTTTTGGGACATCTGCTATTCGTTAGCAAGTAAGAAAATATCAACATTCGTTGAATATTTAGAAATGGAAGTGTGTGTGTGTGTGTGTGTGTGTGTGTGTGTGTGTGTGTGTGTGTGTGTGTGTGTGTAAATTTATTATCAACGGTGGCATTGCGAGTTTTATCATTCAAATCTAAATTCCCCCAATATGGTAAGGTTATGAGGAGAAAGGCAGTGTTCGAATAAAAAAAAAAGATTGTGAGCATAAGATTTATTTTTCCAAGTACTGTCTATAATGATCACAAGCTTCATGGAGAGCATCGTGAAGTGGAAAAAAGAACATCACATTTATTTTCATTGTTTCTTTGGCTAAATTTATTATTATAGCCATTAACTTGCTTCAGTCTCTTTTTTGTAATCATAAATATACCTTTTAACAATATTCATTGAAGTTCTAATTTCTTTTTGTTAAACAATAATTTTGCGGAATACTTTCAAAATTTACAGGAGTTTTCATGATCAGTGCAGGAGGTCAAGTGCAATACAGCTTGTCATTATATTTCACGAGAACATGGATGTTTTCATATAAAAATGCTAGTTGGTCACAATGGGACTGTAAATCATTTCCAGTAGTGACAAATATACATGTATGGGACATGTTAGATGTACTTAGACAAACAGATACGTATAATCTGCAGTATATATGTGACCAAGATCTGAAAACTGGCTCTGATAGCACACCTTTGTATATCGCACATGTAAACATTTCAACAATATTTTTTTCAACAATTCGGTTGATTTCAAAATTTGTTGTTTCACTGTCGAAAAAATGTGTCGCGCAACTTGAAGCATATGATTGGCCATGTATCAGATTCAGATGTGAGAGTTTTTGATATGTTTGATTTAGAGGAAGAAAAGCCCTAATAACACAATGAGAAAACAGATGATGATGTAGAGGTGAACTTGCTTGGGATGAAAATTTCATTAAATCAGACTGAATAACTTTTGTTGCAACAACTGCTTCCTTTACAGAATGACATGAATAATCTATTTCATCTGAGGATAATTTTAATTTCGTTGGAAGAGGTTCGGAATGGTTTATAGAAATGAAAAGTCAAAAGACGTAATTTACAATAACTTTTTCACTTTGTTTTCAATTACAGTGTTCTGAATCTATTGTATAAATGAAACCATCCGGGACTTTAAAGAAAGGTACATTTTGCTTTGACTTTCGAATCTTAAACCAAAAAAACTCTGCATGATTGACAAGTCGAGCTGGTTGTGTATGTACAGTAGGATCATCAGACACTGAAGTACTAAACGCGTGGTTAATTCCATCTTTGTAGAAAGAGACAGGGCAGTTCTTTGCTTTAATTTGCTTGCCACAAACTCTGTACATGCCATTGATATGATTTAAATGATCAGGATCCAATCCTGGTTCCATAATATACTAATTGCAAAGTTCAACAAAATATAAAAATTAAAAGTAAAAAATGAAGAGTATTTTCTAAAGTTAATAGTTTGATAAATAAAAAAAATAAAGAAAGTTTGAATCACATTCTTGTTGAATAATAACTGCAAAAGCAGAAATCAAGTGATAAATCTAATAAAAATTACGTTTGACAATGAAAAACAATGTATCGGAAGTGGTATTTTTTTCCTAACAAAATTGTTGTAGTGAAATTCAATTTACTATAAAAGTGATGAAAAGCCTCAGAATCAGGCTTAATACAAATTGATTGCTAGAGGAAGTTCAAACTACTTACAAAAATTGAAGATTCTAATTAGAATATTCACTTAATAAACTGTATTTGAAGTAAATCAATTTTCCTAATCATCACTATTCGAAAATTAAAAAAAAAAAAAAAAAAAAAAAAAAAAATCATTAAAATTCTTTTCTTCATTCATTTCAATATTTCTGGCAAACCAGCGTTTGATTATGCATTTCTCATTTCCTGATCAGTGCGAATATGAAAGGGGGATATCCAGTCCGAAAACAGAAATACGCATACCTGATGGGGTGATATTTATAAACGGCCGGTTTCAGTGTTGCGTCGTCATAAGTCACCTAATTATCATTTGTTATTCAGAGTTACAAGGAACAAGGAAAGTTGTATTTGAAACAAGCTTTACTGTATGAATATGCGAGGTCCAAAATTAACTGGAAATTTCTCTTACCACGCTGATGCGTCATGTTCTGTTGCTAGCGATATTCTCGTCCCTGTTTAATATTTTCTAGAGTGCATAATTTGTTTGCCATTAATTTTACTTCAAAGCCGATTTGTCATACTTGTTTACATTTATAACGAACAGTATCATGAAAGGCATCACCAGACTGGCTAGATTATAAAGTTCAAATTCAGAACGTTCGCTAGGTGTCGCCAATGCTGGCCACGTTTTCATGGCGTAATTTGTCAAGGGTTTGTGGGGAACGGAGTGGATCGAAAACCCTTGGCTAGCAAAGGTTATTTTGCAAGGGCAAGTATCAATTTTAGAAAGGATGTTCCAGATTCCATATCATATAATAAATATATCTTAGAAAAAAAAATGATAAATTGGATATCATATTTATAAAGATGAAATGATACATTCTTTAACAGTAACAACTGTGTCGGATATGAATTTGGAAATTTCTAAACATGATGATACGTACATAAGCAAATAAATAGATAGGCAAGGCCCACACTTACAACTGTAATTTAAACTAACCCGACTTTAATTCCACATTTGTTAATTGAAGTTAAACTTAAAATTCCCTTCTCAAGAATTTCAAATTCTTCAAGATCATGTTTCAGTATTAAGCATCTTTACATCTCCTATAAAGGTATCACACTTATAAACAAATCCGTTTTACTTAGGTATTTGGTTACCGTTCTTGAATTGATGTAACTGTTCTCTCGTAGTGTCTAACAAAGCACATTAAAGGTCCTAAATAAAAAATCTAAAGCAACACAGTACCCCGAATGTTTAGTATGTGTCTTTTGTTAGAACATACAATAAATTTAGAAGGAATTGCAGTTAGAATCGTATCATTTGTTGTTTAAAACATTTGAATGAAATATCTGACTAAATACATCCTTTTCCCCTTTTCTTCCACTGTTTAATGAAGACATTTCATTATGTTTCATACTCACATCATTCTATCAGTAAAGGCACCAATCTTTAAGTATTATTATAGAAATATATGCAAATGAAAGTTGTTTTGATATGCGGATAGTGTGTTACTGCTACAGTTTCATTAAACTGTGTGACAGAGGAGCCACATATATTTAAAACGGATTATTCAAACAGACTAATTCGTAGTTAGAATCAGTGTACCATGAGCTACCAATTGGCATAAAACTCGTCAGACAGCATTAATATAAGGTTCTACTAGCAAAATAATCGTTATAACGACTATAAAATTGCTGACTTTAGACAAGACTTTAGAAACCACTGTAAGATCAACATTTTTGTCAGTAGCCTACCCCGACTTAAAAATTGATCATATGCAGAACAAGCTCTTGTTTATCGAATCAGTTGTGAGATGTAAATACAATATGCAGCTGATTCTGTAATATTGCTACATAGATAAAAGAAGTTTACAATGGCGAAATTGATATAATCCCGTTTGTCGTCAAGTTGAGTTGCCGTTTGGAGCCAACATCTATTTTAAGTAAAATATCTAAGTACGAAGCAGATGTGGAAGACCCTGTGTTGTCTCACTGGGGTATACCGAATTGATATATGAATGATTATGATTATTGTTAATAAATGCAACGTCGTCGATATATATAAATGTTGAATTGACGGCCACAGCAAGAGTATATTTTCTTATGTAGAAGCTTTGGAATGGACTTTGCGTCATCAGAATATACAAACAGGTCAACTAATAAAGCAGCACAATTCTTGCCTATAGGATTTCCAAAATATTGTTGAAAGAGCGATCACCATAAACTACGTGTGTGTGAAGTCAGAATGGTATTTAACAAAATATATTTTGGATGACCGATCACTAGATATAACTATTTTTTACCATTTTTGAAACTGAAGCAACTGTCTAACTGTCTATGGTAACAAAATGTCTAATCCGTACTTAATCGTGAGGTATCGTCATGTAAAGCATTGCAAAGTCACATGTTTTGATATTGTTGATTTGGAAAAAAAAAATTTTGCGATTTCTTTTAATATTTTTATAATCCACATTTGATTTACACCACTTCTGGCGTATGTAGTGGAAATGTACGTTTGAAGTTTTCCCTTCGCAACAGTTATCCATTAATAATGATTTCCATTCATATGTCACAGCGACATATTCCGGTGAACTCAAAATAAAAGAGTTTCAGCATCTGCTTCGTACTTAGATATCAATCAATCATATGTCGATTCAATATACCCCGATTAACTCGCAGGGAATGACACAACAGAGTCTCCAAATATACTTTGCATTAGATGTGATATTGAATATACATGTTAACTGCAAACTAACAACTCATCATGGGATGATTTCATCTTCTGCATTGTCAACTTTCCAGCCGGTGCAAGTTACACGTGCTGGTTACACGTTGTTGGAATAAGCCCATGCCTTGGGTTGTTCACTGTAAACCGACTTTCTGTTTTTGAAAAAAAAATATACTCATGTCTTAAATATGGACATGTGGCGCATCTGGGTTTATTATATTTGCTGACGATAAGGGTTTTATCATTGCTACTTGCTTTGGGTAGATGAGATTTAAAACAAAGACGTTCTCAGATACTTTTGATGTTTCATGTCCCCAATGTTCTTTTATGTCTGGGGCTTCTTCGAAGTTAAATAACCTGAAAAACGTCAGGATCTTTTGGATTATATGTTGATACGTATCGCATGACGGGCTTATATTTAAGCAAGAGTTTGTTCTGCATACGATCAGTTTTGAAATCAAGGCAGGCTACTGACAAAGAAGTTGATGTTACAGGGGTTTCTACAGTTCCGTCTTAAGTCAGCATTTTGCAAATTCTATGGTCATTTTAATGACATAATATGTCAGTATTATTTTCATAAAACTATATTCACAAACATCCACATTTCGATTATTCACAAGTATTATTCATTTTTAAGATTTCTTCTAAATACCCACCATTTATTTTCTTCCAGTTTTAATCTCATTAAAAAGTTTCTAATCACATTTTTGCAAGTTTCTAAGGAAGTTCGTATATTCCCTCCCCTTACTGTCAACTTTAGGTCATTTAAGTCAGTTGGAGATCGTGAGTCAATATGATCTTTCAAATAGTCCAACAAATATAGTCAAAAGCGTAAAGATATGTAATATGGGGTGGTTTTTCAATGCCTATGATATTAACTTTTTCCGAATCTATCCTAATCTATCTTTTTTTAATTCCGGTACAAATGTTCTTCTTGGAAATGATAAGTAAAGTTCAGGACTAATGATTCCAGGGCTGTCTAGCGCTGCCCAAGCCAATTTCTGGCAACAAGCATTCAGTTACTTCTTTATTCTTTTTTTAGTTGCTGATTTTCTTTGTCTAGCATACTGTTTTACGTCTTTGATATCTTTTCATCCATCTTAAAAAAAGAAACTGATTATCTCATCCTCATCAAAGATATCATTAAAATTAATGCGACGTCATACATATTTGTACTCACATTACACAACTTCTCACAGGTTGCAGCTGTTGGTGAAATTCTTGTTTTCTGATTATCTTATCTGTGAGCAAACCTATGGCCACTCATAGTCGAGACATGTATTATGAAACACTCTGTACATATTGTTAAGCCGTTTCCAGAACACAATATTCTAACTGCGAATCACCACGTTTACCTGATCAAGATATAGGGTTCACTGCGGGTCTGACCGGTCGACAGGGAGTGTTTACTCCTTAGTCCACTCTGGTGTGTCCAGGTTGGATATGAGATTGAGCACCGTTCGTTATTTTAACTGTTTTCACTTTGCCTTTAAGAAAACCCTTTCTCTCTTTGGATTTGGTTTTGTTTCTTAGGTTTTTAATTGTTTTTTTTATAACGTTTTTCTTCTTGTCATTTATTTGGTAAGTTCTCGTTTGAGTGTAAATGTCATGTCATTCTGAAAAAGTGTCGTCTAGAAAACTTCTCAATTTCAAATAGTTGCTCGACCAGTTAGTAAGACTTGAAACGTATATTCGAGACGCCTTTGTCAACAAAATGCGTGTCGTCTCTATATTTTTTATGTAGAAAAAGCATACGATTATACATGGAAATACGGTATCTTAAAAGAGCTTCATGATATAGGTGTTAAAGGCCATTTACCAAACTTTATAAAGATTTTTTTGAAGTAATAGTCATTTCAATGTTCGCTTAGGATCTACATTTTCAGACAATTACAAACAAGAAATAGGCGTGCCATAAGGAAGTATTTTATCAGTTGCATTATTTAGTATAAAAATAAACAGCCTCCCTGGCTGATGTATTTAAAACGACTTTCATGGGAGTCTATATGTCGATGACTTTGTTCTCTGTTATAACTCAAGTAATATGAATTCCATCGAGCGTAAATTACAGATATGTCTAAACAAAACCCAAAATTGTGCTGATGTAAATTGTTTTAAATTTTCTAGAACTAAATCGGCCTGTATGCATTTTTGTTCTAAACGGAAACAGCACGATGATCCGCAGTTGCAATTACATGTATTTTAATAAGCTATATTATGTGTAGGTTTTAAAAATAAACTTATTTTGTTGGAACGTCATAACACAAAATAAATGCTTTCAAATATCAAATAACTCAACTGAAAAGAGAAAAGTGTTTCAATTTTGTGCAGAAACGCAGTCACTGGTGGGTTGTTCTTGCATGGATGGATAAATATGCATCGTATCGATTAATATACCGGTAACATAACATAAAATTAAAGATGTTTTATTCAATTTAAGAAAATAAATTGATTTAAAAATTCTCAATAGGGTGAACTGGAATGTATATTCAAGACAAATTACATCCCTTTCCGCAAAATAAAAGTAACCTACACATTCTACAACTGATATTCAAAAGACCAAAATAAAGTAGCTGCAGTAATCAATAACAACGTTTTCTCGGCATGACTCCCAAATGAAGCAACCATTTATACCGCTGAAGCAAAAGTTATCCAACTTGCTTTAGAGTACATTAAAATTTCTAAGGACAAATACTTTACTATATTCTCAGACTCCCTATATCTTGTCTACAGTCTATACGCAATATGAATATTGATCATCCATTTATTTTAGATATTTTAAACCAGCACTATTTTCTAACTAAACAAAATAAAATAGTTGAGTTCTGCAGGATTTCTAGTCATATTGGTATCCATGGTAACAACAAAGCAGACAAAGAGGCAAAGAATTCACTACAAAATGATATTGTACACTTTAAAATTCCTTTCACAGATTTGAAATATAATATAGAACTATATGTAAATGATCTTTGGCAAATATATTGGGATTTCTGTGACAAAAGTAAAATGTATTATATTCAAAATAAAGTAAACAAATCGGGTAACATCGTAATGAAACGCGAGGACGAAGTTTGTATTTAAAGAATACTCATCGGACATTCAAAATTGACACATTCTTATTTATTAAACAGAGAATTTCAATCTGATTGTATATCTTGTGACTGTCCATTAACTATACAACATTCTTTTGGAATGTAGTGATTTTACACCTACACGAAATAGACTTTTTAATAATGTGCAAATCAATGTATGAACGTTTTACAAATATTGACTATCATCTTATTATAAAATATTTACAAGAATGCGATTTTTACAGAAAAAATTGATCCTTTACAATATAATCATATACACAAAATGATATGTATTTTTACCTGTTTACGTATTTTTTAACTTTTACGTCCGTCGGATGGGACGTTAAAGGGTGCCCCGTGTCAACGTTTACAACCCCCTTGGCACTTGAAAGATCGCTTCCTTGATTTTCTAAAAAAAATAGTAGGCTCACTGGGGGCCGTCAGGGAAAATTTCATGACCAATCATATTTCAGTTGCTTAACCGCTGTAAAATGACTGAAATATTGCCAACACGGAGTAAAACCAGAACCAATCAATCAATCAATTAAATAGTTGGTGGCATTTGTCATTTGCTGTTCTTTTTGAATTCCCGTCGTATTATTTCATGGTAAGATGACGACAACAAACAATGATCAATCTCATAACACCTATCAGGAATTCAAAATAAAGAGTTGCAAAAAGGTATACCAGAGGTGAGATCAGGTGTCATGGAGGAATACGCATCCTCTCTAGACCGGTCGCACCCGCTGTAAGCCCTATGTCTTCATTCAGTAAACAGAGTAATCGATAGTTAAAATCAAAGTGTAAAGAAAGGCCCAACGATTGGTATGAAACACATCGAACATTTTATTCATTGATAGATTTTATTAGCAAATTATAATGTTATAACGATCGTTGAATTTGCGAAATATTGACTTTAAACGAGACTTTTGAAACCCTGCAACATCAACTTGTTTATCAGTAAACTGCCTCGGTTTAAAAAAAATATCATATGTAGAATACGCTCTTGTGGTTTGTATTGGTTGAAAGACAAAAACACAATGTGCAGACAACAATGCAAATTATGTTTATTATTATTATTACAATATATTTATATAGCGCATTATCTAACACTACACACTACAGCTACTACTCAAATGCAGGTGATACTATATATATATATATATATATATATATATATATATATCTGTGTGTGTGTGAATTTAAATTATTGTGTCACAATGAACTCTCTTGTTGACTTTGCTGAAACGTAAATATAATTTGGCGCTCTGATGTTATAGTAACATTGTTGTTGTATCTCCTGAAGATTAAAAGTGATATCATGCGAGGTTTTTTTTTTTCAGCATTCTGATGAAAGGGAGAGCATATATACATAGATATATAAAGGGGGGGGGCTCCGTAGACGAGTGGTTATTAGAGCATCGCGCTCAAAATCACAAGACCTCTCACCTCTAGTCGGCGCGAGTTCAAATCTCCCTCGCGCCGATATATGTGAGACAGTTTGCCAGTTTATCTTTGGAAGGTCTGTGTTCTCTTCCCGAGTAAATTGTATCTGGGTTCTCTCCTCCACCAATAAAAACTGGACGCCACCAGATAACTGAAAAATTGATGTGGGTGGCGGAAAACAACAAAGAATAAATCAATATATTGATATATTGGTTGATTTGATATTTGCTCTATCCAACGAGTTGAAATGGTATATTTTTCGCAAGGCCTGAGAAGCGAATAGATCAACATTTCAACGAGTTGGATAGAGCAAGTATCGAATCACGCAAGTATACACGTTCTTTTTATTGCATTCGCTTTTTCTATCACTTTAGCTTTGAGATTATCTCCAGTACAACAAAATAGCTAATTCAAATCGTTCCTGATACGTCGTTACCGACAGTAGTGCTTGTTTGTGTTCCTACGCGGGAAAACAATATAGTGCAATAAATGTTATCTCGTTATACATATTTTTATTCAAGGCTATCAATGAATTTCTTGGAAGACAGTTATATGGTTAAACCAAGCGCTTAATTATTATATTTCTTTATTGCAGTATTCTATTTCTTTACCGAGTATTTATTTTGTGGATGACGTAACATCTTGACGTACTTGGAAAAAAGTTTTGGTTGCGACATTTTGAAATCACATCAACGATCAATGACAGTGCATTGATATTACCTTAAAATAGATTGAAAAAATTACTTTAGTGAGCACAGTGTTTGGTATTAGAGTTACAATATTTTAAAGGCCATATTTCACGTATTTTCTTGGATATTAGAGGATTGGAGGGAAGAATAGAATTTCCAGAGACAAACTAATACTGTATGGCTCTATTTATTGTTTATACTTTGATTCGATGAACATGTTTTTTGTTGGGTTTTTTTTTCATTTATCCTACTAATACACAGTAAAGCAAATTAGGGAATATTGAAGTTGGTATGATCTCAAAATTAGTTCGAACCGGAAGTGTTTTATACAACAAGCTGTTGATAAAGAAAACTGTGATACATAACAATAGCGATATGCACCACACGAATGAGAGATAAATAAATATAACTAAAGCTTGCAATTATCTGAATGCAAGGGATTTATTGAGAGAGAAGTTTATGACAAGACTTCTATTAATAAAATCAAATATCTTCATTCCTTGCCGTCGTCGCCCTTACCACACACTTGGTACCTCCTACATGAACAGCATTGCGGCAGCTTCAGTTTTATTAACTTGAAACCACAGCTTCTGCAGTAGACCCAGAAACGAAAGTATCGATATCCAGCATACAGGCAGGAAGAAGAGTCTGGGTGTTTTTGGTACCCACCACAAGGTTCGCTACAATGGAAATTATAGAATTATCAAGAAAATTCCATGCCATTTCATATTTGTTTTATATTTCAGTATTGATTTCAATTTCAAATGTATAAAAAACTGACAAAGAAAGAACTAGAGAGGGAGAGAGACATAGAGACAGACAAACAAAAGTAGGCATACTTTGGTGTTTTGCAATGTACAGCTGTGACACACTGGTAATAAGGCTTAGCTACATCGCACCACTCATTTTCACAGTATACTTTAGTGACCAGTCCCATCTTGGTCGGACATGTTTCTTCTTGTCCATAGTAGTAGTAGTAGAAGTTTCTGTTTCGTATAAAGAATAGGTTCTATTGCAAGTCTTTCAACAAGTATCTATCGTGAAATTGGGTCAGCGTGTCGATATACACGACATAACCTGCACAAATTGGTTACAAATCGTAACTGAGACATTCGTAAATGTGAATTTGATTAAAACTTTATTATCAATTTATAGAAAGGTGATCCAAAATAGAAAAACTCGTGCAGAATAAATTTGCATAATGCTAAGTCGTAAGAAATAGATAATATTCCTAAAAATAAGTTTCTATTTTATATGATGCTTGGAATATACAAGAGGTGTATTATTTTTACAATATGTCATAGGTATAACACCCGAAACTATCATATTTGTAAGATATGTACATATTCGATATACGTTTACTTTAGACCGTGTATGAACGCCGATGATTTTGATCTTCTTTTTCTGAGAAGATATTTAGTTTTACACTAGATATGCTTTTTATTATCCCATGTTTAGTAGAGAAGATTTATTTTGTTTCGCTTCTATGATATACTGAACGAGTTACAAATGCACCGAATTCAATATCAAATATACGATATTCAGTTGTAAATCGATTGTTCTTGGATTTCATTTGTCAAAGTGATATAATGAACGAGCAACAAATTAATTACTAAATATACGATATCAAATTGTAAACTAATTTATTGGTGTGTGGGATTTAATTGATAAACATGTGTTTCAAAATATTTAACTATTAGAATTCTTTTCCTTCAACAGAGATTCTTACAGATGAAGTACAATGCTGTCTGTTACACTAGAATGTGACATCAATGGATGTGATGTGTATAATATATCATTGAAATTATCTAATTCATTAATAATTTCATAGGTGAATAAGTGTTTATTCTTAAACTTATTCAGAGACGTTCTTTAGGTAATCCATGCCTACCAAAGTTCAAAAGTTTTATATATGCTGATATTTCTATTTACACTACATCAGAACTCTTGTAAATTAATTTGAAATTATGTACCCTTTTGATTTGTATAGCACATGTAACTTCCGTGTGTGACATTTTGAACCCCACGTGCTACCCCACCTTTGTCACTAGTGTTATAAGCTGTCTATACTATAAAGAACACTATCAAACTTCTTTTTTCAAAAGATATTTTGCAGCATGCATTATTACAAGATATCTGCTGCATAAATAATTACAAATTCCCATGTAAATATTAAACTTTATCTGTAATCTCACTCTGAATCAAATAGATCTGGTGTGAGGAAACTACTCCAAAACTTGTATTTTTTATAAAAGTTATGACATTGATATATGCCAGAAGTAGTGTAAATCAAATGTGAATTCTTAAAAATTCCAAAGAACCTTTCTCAAATTAACAACATTAAAACGCATGGTTTTGCAACACTTTCAATTCCTCACAATGAATTAAAGAGTAGACTTTTTGACTTCATAGACAGTTGCGTCGTCGACAAAAATGGTCAAAGGAAATATTCATATCTAGGGATCGGTCATCCCAAAAATTATTTGATTAAACACCACTCTGACTCCACGCACAAATATTCTGAAGCTGATATTAAAAAGATGCTCATTCACAATATCTTCGTAGTCTTTGGTGATCGCGTATTCCAAGAGTCTGTTGGAATTTCCATGGGCACGAATTTTGCTCCATTGTTCGCTAACCTGTTTTTATATTTTATGAAGCAAAATTAATTTAAAAGCTTCTACAGGAGGAGAAAAATTGCTGGTTACCTTCAATCCGACATTTAGGCATATCGACGAATAATGATCATTTACATTCATATGACGATTCGATATATCCCTGTGAATTTGATATGAAAGACACCAAAGAGTGTTCCACATATGCTTCATACTCAGATATTTTACTGCAAATAGATGCTGGCGGCAAACTATCAACTCATCAATTGATGTCTGACGTTTTTTATACCAATTATTAGGCGTTCTTGGCACACTGATTCTGACTAAGGATCACTCCGTTTACCTGATCGGGATGTAGGGCTCACGGCGGGGATGTTTACTCCTCCTAGGCACCTAATCTCACCCCTGGTATATTCAGAAGTGCGTGTTTGCCCATGATTTGTATTTGTTATAGGAACTGCGAGATTGAACACTGTTAGTTATCTTCACCTTTACTTTGAATACTCTGTTCCTTATCTTCCCCTTTTCATGGATATGTTTGGCTATCAATATGATACGTTTTTCCCTATTCTTATTTTTAGAAGAGTTTTGATATTTTATGTAAAATCGAAACCATTTTATGAGGGTCATGAAGTGTAAAGTCAAGTAGTTTTACTTCATCGCATACTGTAACATCATCGCATAATGCCTCTAAAGAGAAGGACAAATATGGACTCCTGGTCACACTAAGGCTGGAATCAAGTGCATATGAGGAGTGAATATCCCTTGATGACCAGTAACACGCCACGAGCCCTATATCTTGATCAGATAAATAGAGTAATATGTCGGCAAATTTGATATGTGTTTGAATATGTAAATTAGATCGTTTTGACAAAATAGAATATTTTGAAAGAGGTCCTCTAGACATTCCTGTCTGAGCTTTGGAACACTTCTTAGCCCCTTCCCTGGTCCTAAGGTCTATGGTGTGACGAAACTAAAAGGAATTGAATTTACATTTCTAAATAATGCGTGTTTATTAATTTGACATACTATACCTTTCTGCATTTGGTGAAAAAATTTTGAAAGAGTTTCTCCATATATTCTATTTTTCAATTAAAACAAATCGTTCACGTCTCATCCTAGCGGATTTGAATCATGTCTTGACAAAACCTGAGCCTCCGTTATATATATGTTTCAAACATTCAGTGGCAGTATGGCTAATGTCCACCATATTTTTAGTCTTAAAACGTCTGTTAATAATGCTTCATTGTAAAATAAATAAATAAATATTGTCGCTTTCACACAACTAAGCCTTAAGTGGAGTTTGCTTAAAATTGATTCCATATATTTTAAAAATATTCAGAAAATAGATGAAGAACAGACGAAAGACAAAAGCTGGGGAGGTAAATAAGAAAGAATATTAAAGAAAGTATACCCACATGGGATTTACAATAATAATCGTATATAAATATATTTGAACAGATATCAAACACTTTAAAAGACAGATCTGTAATTGATAAATATCAAAATACTAGTACTCACTCCTTATTGCATTGAATTTTACTGTTCTTTAGAGATTCTTCAACTGCTGGAAATTCTTGTAGTTTGGCGTGAATTTTGCGTCTAAAATCAATTTTAGAAAATGTAAATATTATAAAAACATATAAATATTATGGAAATCTAACTATTCGCGGTAGCTCAGAATAGAGCGTTTACTTTCTGTTCGAGATGTCGCGAGTTCAAGCCCGTCATGTGCCATGGGACTCAAAACAAACAAATATGGAATACTTCATTTAATGTTAAGCAAATAGAAAAGAAATAACAATACTTATGATACAAACAATTCTAACAATGAATTTTACAAATATCATGTTGGTGCGTGAATATGTGAGTAAAAGAAAGATGAAGTTAGCGTGAAATTCACTCTAAAGCATCGACATAAAACAAATCCTACTTTTACCCATTCATTAAAATGACAAAAATGTTAATTTATATTTAATACTTGCCTAATTTCTACCGACTGATGTTCGAAACATACAGGCAATTTGTGTTGCTTTGGATGACCCCGATAATAACACTTATCCTTCTTATTGTATCCTCTATATTTGTTATAGTCATCTGCATCGGAAGATTTATATTCCACTTGCGATGAAGACTTTTGGGCATCGATTTTTATCACCAGGGTCAATACTATGACAGCAATCATCAAAGACAAATGCATGATTCGCAGCCTAGAATGTGCACGAACAGATGCAAATCAGACACAAACACCATAGTAATTGTGATTATTTCATGACTATATTTCTTAATTTTGAATCTAATGAAGCATGTATGAGTACGTTAATTTACACACTTAATGAATTGAAAAAACTCCACAGAATCACTGCACCATAACTTTGGAAATTCGTACTAGCATGATCAAACAATACAACTGCCATATGATATTCCATATCACATGAAAATGTATGTCCTAGATCAAAACATGTTAAGCGTTATAAGCAATCATGACAAATATGTGAAGATTAAATATAACGATTTAATGGTACACGTATTACCAGTTACATGTATGCATCAAGGTTTCTGAGTTCAGTACGTGTAATAATCTCATTGTATTTTCATACACTAGTTACTGAAAGAAACATTTAAAACAATATTTGCATAATTTGATATTGAAAATGATTGACAAAGTTGCTAGACAATCAACCCGCCATCGTAGGACTACATATTTATTTTATTTTCTTTAGATGTTAATGGTTTTGAGATTAGCTTTATTAGGGGAACAGTGTACAAGCATTGATATTCAAATGATAAATTTACTTCATTTAATGTACGCAGATGACATACTTGTATTCTCAGAAACCCCTGAGGGTTTACAGAAAATGTTAGAGTCTCTGAATTGTTATACTAAGGAGTGGCAACTAAATGTTAATGTACAAAAAACTAAAATTATGGTTTTTAGGAATGGAGAAAAAATTAGAGACAGTGAGACATGGTCTTGGGATAATCATTGTTTAGATGTTGTCAATTAATTTAATTATCTTGGGGTATTGTTTGATTACAACGGTGAATTCCTTAAAACTCAGAAACCTGCTGCAGAACAAGGGAGAAAAGCACTATTTTCAATTTCTATTAATTTAAAAAAAGAACAATCCTTTCATACATAAACACAATGTTATATTTTTGATACATATGTTAACACTATTTTATTGTACGGTTCAGAGTTTTCATAAGGTTGTAGATGTTGAACAAGTACATATAAGTTTTTGTGAAAGACTATTACTTGTAAACAATCAAGCCTGCAATAATGTAGTTTACTGCAAACTTGGTAGCATTCAAAATAAAACTTAAAATTTTTAAGTATTGTCTAAAATTAAAACAATCAAACAATTGTATTTTTAAGGCATGTTATGATGAACGTTTCATGTAATGGTAGTTGGGTTGTAAACATTCAAAGAGAATTGGAAAATTTAGGTTTATCATACCTTTGGAATGACTCAAACATAAGTAATAATACTTACAAGATAATCGAACAACGTGTGGTTGATGTTTACAAACATAAGATTTTAGATGACATTTCACGTTCACCGAAAGATTTTTTTTTATCAGCATTTAATTAATAACATCTGTTAACAGTTTTATCTAACGAAACTCAATGATCTAATTTACAAATCATATATTACTTGCTTTAGAACGTCATTCCATAAATTGAACACTGAAGTTAGAAGATATAATGATATTGTAAGAGAACAACGGTTATGCACTATGTGTGATCTGTATGATGTAGAAGACGAGTTCCACTTTATTTTAAAATGTCCACTTGGTGATGACCTAAGAAAAAAATTTATCAAGAAATTTTATTATACAAAACCAAGTGTTTTTAAACTTATCAAATCACTTTGTGTAGAATATACTAGGGAAGTGAGTAATGTTTGAAAATACCTACAATATGCGATACAAATGAGAAATTCTCAAATATTGTGTGCATTTTTGTAATATTGGAGTCTACTCACTTTCCACTATGTTGTTTAGGTTTGTATATTTCTATTGATAATTGTATATATGTATATCCAATGCGTTTGTGGCTCACGGAAATAAAGAATCTGACAGGTGAGTCATTAATCCCGTTTCATGGATCTGGCGAGCCAAATCACAGGTAGGTTAAAAGACAGACTAACCAATTTATGTTATTGTGAATTGTCGATAATGTATGGTATCTGAGAGTGCAGCCTAATGATAAAGGGATACCAGTTGATATTGCGATTTGAAGTCTTAATGTCCGCCTGCACTAAATGTTTGCCCAATTTTGAAGCAAACTGTCACTATATGTCCGCCTGCACAATATGTCCGCCTACGTATTTTAGGAACTGTCACAATATGTCCGTTAACAATTTTATTTATTACTTCATGGTCCATTAGGTAATATTTATTCATAAAACACTGCTCAAAACGTAATCATGATATACGTTCGCTTTCAAAAATCTTTGCAATATGTCCATTCTCGTATTAAATCTTTACCAATTTGTATTTTTACTGTTTTTTTAATATACATATAGGCGCTATCGAGAAAATATTGCACAAAATGATCCGCAGAATAATCATAAAATATCTGCTATATATTCGAAAAGTCAATATTATCAATTAATTGATTATTTTGAATTTTATTTTTTAAAATGAATAACAGAATGAATCTTATCATATAGTTGGAAGGTCATAGTGAAACACTGAAAGTATAAGGAATACCTATATACACTGAGTCAAAAAAAACCTCACAAAATTAATTTTGTAAAATATTGAATACTTTCCCCCTGATGATACACCTGTGTAGCCAACATGGGATCCCTATCTGTCGACTCTGGAAAACCGTTAGCCAAACCCACTCATAGCCATCCATTTCTTGTGTAAATGCCTTTCGTGCCAAATCAGGTTTTGCACGTGCATTCAATGTTGTGAACTCCACATCGAAGTTGGATTCATTTGCACATGTTTGCCATGGCCTCAAACATTAAAAAAAACACTTTTAAGCCACATTTGTAACAGTACTTGAAATGCCGCGATTGTCAAATGTGCAACGTGAACGTGCCTTGGCATGTTGCAAGCGGGGCGATCAGTTATTGACATCGCAACAGCAATGGGATGCAGCCGTCGTACTGTGTATGACTTGCGACATCGTCTACAACAAACTGGCACCACTGCTGATCGCCCAAGGTCGGGTCGTCCACGTGTAACGTCACGAGGTGAAGACCGGAACATCGTCCTACGTCACCTTCGTAACCGATTTCTGCCGGCTGCACGAACCAGAGCTGAGATGTTTCAAGGTCGGCTGTCCGCACAGACCATCCGAAATCGGTTGCGGTCTGCCAATCTCCATGCTCGACGTCCGTCTCGTGGGTCAATTTTGACGCCATTTCATCGACGTCAGCGTCTGCTGTGGGCCCAACGTCACCTCCGATGGACCCAGAGAGACTGGAATCGAGTCGTCTTTAGTGATGAATCGCGATTTACCCTCAGATTTGCGGACGGCAGGCTAGAGTCTGGAGACGACCTAATGAACGGTATGCCCAGTGTTGTGTGCAGGAAGGGGACAGATTCGGGGGCGGAAGTTGCATGGCATGGGATGCTTTCTGTGGAAACAACCGTTCCAGACTTCTGGTCATCCATGGAAACCTCACAGCTGCTGCTTATCGCGATCAGGTACTCACCCCTGAACTCATTCCCTTCATGGCGGCTCATGGTCCAGGTCTACAGTTCCAGCATGATAATGCACGGCCGCACACCGCGTTGTTGACACGAAATTTCCTTCAAAATGCTGGCATCAACGCCATGGACTGGCCATCGAGGTCCCCTGACCTTAATCCCATCGAGCACGTTTGGGATGCACTAGGGAGAGGGCTTCGTGAACTTAGGAACCAACCGCAGAATTTGCAGGAACTTGGCGCTGCCTTGCAAGATCAATGGCGCCGAATCCCCAACCATGTGTTCACAAACATCAGGCAGTCGATGAGGAGATAGTGCATGGCTGTGGTGAATGCGCGAGGCGGCCATACTATATATTGAACTGAGACATTTCGACGTTTCATTCTTGTGACTTGACATTCTGTGTACAAATGTTTTGGAACGGCGTGTAGCCTAACTGAACAGATCTGTGGCACTGTCAGTGTATTGATTACATCACACACATCTCAGCAATGAAATAAAATCACTGGCACCATCCTATTATCTCTTGTTCGTTTTAAGTGCCTTGACAAGAAAATGTGAAGTTTCTTTTTTTGACTCAGTGTATAAAAGAAAACTCGAATAAACTGTCTTTGATAGTTTCGTTGATAATCAGGTGTCAGTTAGGGTGTGTATACTACACAGGACGAGTACACCGGAAACAGATATAGAGATATAACACTTCGAGGATGCCGCTATGTACTTATTTGTTATCCCCGGTTCGAATTCAATGAGCGGATATTCGATATTGGCCAATGAAATAACACTAGAGTTTCCCCCAATAGACTACGGGTGTGATTTAAAAAACAAGAATCACTTCGCTGACCCCGTCGGTTCGAGAAGAGGTGGTGAGTAGCACAAGCATGAATAAATATGAATTTTGACATTAATTTTAATGGTACGTTTTTAGAATTTCCTCATAACTGATGTGTTATAATACTCATAAACTGCAAATCCTATTAATATTATTATTATATTAATCAGTGTATCAAAATTATGTAAACCATAACTATTTCAATTATGTCTTATCGTTAAAAGGGCATAGTAATCATTTGAGCTGAATATTTTCAAATTTTATTTCTACAGTTTAATGTTTGCAACACTGAACGATGTTTAATTTCTAATGATCAACCAACATTTGAATGTCAGTTGTCGACTTACAAAGAGATATAGAGCTCACAAGTCTTTGTAATGTAAACAAAACCCCTGTCATGTTTTGTTTACATTGGTTATATATTCTAGTAAATTCCATTTAAAACACTTTTTTCAGTCTATAAGTTTATTTTGAACACAATTAAACAGTTTCTAGAGTTTGTCACATCTAATTTTGTTTCAAACATGATATTTGTCCATCAAGCTATCTATATATGTAAACAAAACATGACACGGACATCGTTTATGAAACAAAGAATTGTGAGTGTTGCATCTCACTTGTAACTCACTAACTGGCATTCAAAATGTTGGTTGACCATTAGAAAAATCTTACTTAAGTATTGTGAAAACTTACCATGGAAAAATAAATTTTGAAAATCTTAAGTTAAAATTGTGAACATGCACCTATTTAAAAAAAAATGACGATCATATAATATTGTCTGGAGAGGGAATCTTTAATTTAAAGTAATCAAATTAAACGCCTCAATGCCATCACTATGATAAGGATATATATATATATATAGATATATATATATATATATATATATATATATAAATCTGATCTACTAGATACAGTGGTCAGACTTAGGTTAAGGCGGGTTACTTCCATCTGTTCCGTCAGGAACTACATATATCTCCCTTTCACTTAGCTACACTAAAACGATATAAATGTATTGAATAGTAGTAATCTCCCTGAACAAATTAGAAAATTGAGGTATGGCGAGGTATTGTCAGATGGTGCACCCCCCCCCCCCCCGAATGAAGAAAAAGACAACATTTTTGTCCTTGTTTGTAACAAAATATTTTAATTCAATGCAAAATTATGCAACTCTAAAATTGTGTTGTTATGTTAATCCACACATTTCGAGGAAAGTATTTTGAAATCATGTTATCAGTACTTTGGTAGTTATTATTGATAAAATGGTGAACAGTTACAGATATTGCACATATCTTCAAAATTCTAGTCCTGGCATTTGTAGCATGTAACTTCCACGTGTAAAAGTGAACACCTGGATAATGTATAAACATTTATTCTACTTTGATTTACACATGTTTTATTATATAAAAGTAGGTGGACATATAGTGACAGTCTGGTCCAAAATTGGGTGGGCAATTAGTGCAGGCGGACTTATAGGGACTCAATAAATATGTAAAACCATTTAACAGTCATACTTTAACATTCATTTTATTATTTTCCCGGTTAAAACTGTGTGTGTGTGTGTGTGTGTGTGTGTGTGTGTGTGTGTGTGTGTGTGGACTTTATAAAATCGACTCAATGTTTCGATACATTGAGTAGCATGAAAAGGTGAAGATTACAAACAGTGATCAATCTCAACTCCTATAAAGAATACAAAATTAAGAGTAGGACAAACACAGACACCTGTACATACTAGAGGTGGGATCAAGTGTCTAGGAGTGGCAAGTTTTTCCCGTTGACCTGTAACTCCAAAAGCTGGCTCATAGAATGAAGATGCTTTTTTTTAAAAATAGATTTTAATCTAAATACGAAAAATTTATTGTTTACTTAAATTCTCATCAAAACAATCGATAAGTGATGTATTAATACACATCTCGCAATGCATCTCGGCGGGCTTATATGAAGGAATTCAAAAGGCGGGATTTTGTTTAAAAAGCCACACATTTAACGTAACCAAGTAATCGCTGTTTGAGTACACTTTTTTCTTGTATTCCATAAAACATCCATTGTATAGTCCTGTCATCAAAATGTATGCAGTGAAAATATAAACAAACACAAAAGTTTTATCCCGTCAAATTTATATTCAGTTGATATTTAAAAAGGAATTATCACGATGGGAATATTATGACAAAGGGAACACATATAAAGTTATGAGAGTCGATTATCTTTTATTTTTTCATTTTTTCTTTCCAAAGTATCAATCGATCTAAACATTTATATTTTGCCTTAATATGCTTGATAAGTACAACTGCAATTACCATTAAAAAAAACACGTGTAGTTGAAGATTGCTATTCAGACACATATCATCCTTTCTCTTTTAAAATGGAGGTCTAGAAGAAAGAAAAAAAAATAGCGTTGACCTCTGCCTACTCAAAAATATTGACAATTGACTAAACAATAAAAAATAAGCAAACAATCTAATGTTTTTTATCCGATTTCGAAAATTCAGTTACCTTTGAATTTCGGGTGTTGAGTCCTTTTACTGTGATTCTCTTTGAAGTTTGTTTTCACAAACTTTTTTTAATAGTGGAAGGCGCGGAAGTCTCTACTACTAAAGCTCATTATTCACCAAAGATATTTTATTCATAAATTTCAAGCTTTCATTCTTCTAAATAATTACAACTGATAAAAACTGTGGAGGGCCAGTCATCAAACACATCTTTTATCTGTATTACAAAATAACAAATAATAGTCGTTGTCAAAACAGTGGGGGTCACCCTACCTCTTGATTGTAAGTACCTGCTTTTATAGAGTGATGAAAGCTATGGAACAGCAAGTTAATCACATAATAATTTGTGAATAAAATGTTGATGCATAATTCATGAAATGTTTATATTCTAGGGATATGAAAATAAAGAACGCTTATTTGCATAATCATCGATTTTAAATGATCATGTGCGTATAATAATGCCTTCTTCAAAAACAGCAAATGTTAGTCACAGATTTAAATTTTTCACTGTAGATATTTAATGAATGAATTTTATTTTTGAAAGCACGTGACAGTATGAACTTTGTCGTATCAGACTGTTTTACTTGTGCATTAGAGCTTCATAAAAGATAAGCAGGCGTGAAGCGTTGCAGTTCATACCTTTATGTATGCATTGGAATGACATTATCCTTGTATATTTACATTCTACTTTAATTTCTGTCGGAAATACTACCCGTTCTATTAAGCATGCTATATATCTATTAAAACACATACACACATTATTAAAAGTACAGCGCATTCATGTACAAATTGTTATCATTATGTAAATACATCAAACACACAAAAAAAATATTGGAAATATAAATATTTAAGCAACAAACATAATCTCGGAGGTATCGTGAAACAGTCTTGAATCTAGAATTTACCTGTATACGTATATTCTGAAAGATGGTGTTTGTTACTCAGTTTTGAAATCCATTCATATCAACAACATTGATTCGTAACTCTTGGTTAGATACAGAACCGGACTGTCCAGGAAGTATCACGTGGTTTACATTTCAATCAGAAAAATGTTTTGTAAATTGCGTCCATTTATGGATCTCTCACTAAATCCACTTTAGCTAGATATATTAGTAATCTAACTTACAAATAATCAACGTTTTCAGCATTGTATTGCCGGCATGAGAGGATAATTGCAAGATCTGTGCCTTTTAATTAACTGTATGTTACAAAAATAGAGTGATTTCATATGAAATAAATTTTATAGCTACATTTATTAGGTCTACAGTTCTGATAAAGCAAAATGGTACACGACTTATCTTATTGGATTTCTAACGGGGATTACTGATCAAAAGTAGAGTCTTACTCTTCCGAGACACCTGATCCCACCTCTGATGTGTCCAGGGTTCCGTGTTTGCTCTTGTCTAAATTATGAGTTCTTCATGGGAATTATGAAAATGATCACTGATCGTTATCTTCACTTTTATTTAAGTAAGTCTTCATCAAAAGAATTTTGAAAGTATTCGAACTGAAGAATTTTTTTTGTATTACCAAAAAGCGATCCAAAGATTACTACCCACTATTTTAATGTTGTCATAGATATATGTCGTACAATATTATTGCCACAGCTCGAAAAGTTTGAAAAGAATTGAAATTGTGTACCTAATCGTATTGCATTTTCTATACAGAATGCCGACGTGTCGGTATTGAATTCTGTTTTATTTACATACATATCTTTAGTACTGCACGAGACCAAACAAGACTCCTTTGGCAGATATTGAATAATCGTGCTGGGGATCGGGGTTAGAATACGCCCCCGGTACCCCGTGTTTGTTGTAAGAGACTACCAAATAGGTGGTCCTTTGAATGAGACCACAAAAACAGAGGTCCCGTGTTACAGCAGGTCTGGCACGATAAAGATCGCTCCCTGCCAAACGTCGTAAGTGTCAAGTATAGGCCAAAATTTGTAGCCCTTCACCGGTAATGGTGATGTCTCCATAATTCCCGAGCGGGACGTTAAAGCTAATATGAATTAAACATCGCTGGTAACCAACCAACAAATGAAATGTTGTGTAGAATGTAAACGTTTGTTCTACTATTTTGAGATAATGTAATAGAACTCCAATTATCCGCATTCCTTGATATAATGAGTGCAGATCATCATGAAGAAAATATCATAAAAGATGAGTAACTACTTAAAATTGAATGTTTGTATAATATTAAGATGAATAGCTTATATCTATTAGAATAACTAAATATTACCTCTGAAAAACAGCCCAACCTCAAAACTCTTCTCTGGGAGTCTAGGTTTTCCAGTTGTGTCTGAATACATGCGACTTGTTGCCCTCCTTATATTTCCTTAGGAAGAATTCGTGTGTGAAAAAAAATACCGGTGACATTACGCATTACATTAATCTTCGAATTATTATAGTGACAGATATGTCGTAGCGTACTTGTGTATTTCAGATAATTGATTTTTAAAATAAAAAAGTCTATTTAACGAAAGATCTAACTGATTACGCACTGAAATCACTTTTATCTAAAATATCTGTTCAGGACCATCTAAAGATACTAAATTTAGACGAAATGAATAATTTCTTTTTTAAGCAGAATAACGTTTTGTTCTTCAACACATCGACAAAAGAGTTTACAGTCTGCAAAATAAATTGGTAGCATAAGGTTTGTGTTTTAACATAATGCGACATGAATACTGGACATTGCTATGAAATGTGAAAATTCTGAATTCCAGAATGCCAACTTTCAACTCATCTTTCATTTCTTTTATTTAGATACATGAATAGTGATTTTTTCTCCTTACTTGCAACGTACTTTGTAAAGAAACACCTCATAACTTAACCCATGAACAGCAGTTGTATGGATTTTCAACTTTCCAATTTATATTTCGAATGCATTGTACAGTTGTAATATATCCTTCATTCTTTCTATTGTCCTCTGCTCTTTAACTTATCCAATCTTTTCAATAATGATGCAGAAGAAGCTGCTTAATATGTCTTCAAATAGGGCAGTTATCTTTATTGAAACTGATTCAATACACAAGAGCTTGTTCTGCGTATGATCAGTTTTTAAATTCAAGTCAGGCTACTGACAAAGAAATTGATGTTCCAGAGGTTTGGACAATCTCGTTAAACGTCAGTATTTCGAAAACGTTATGGGCGTTATAACGATCTAGTTTGTCAGTACAACTTTCCATTAGGTCAAATGCTGTCTGACGTGTTCCATACCAATTGGTAGGCCGTCCTTAGCACACTGATTCTCACTACGAATTATTCTGTTTACCTGATCGGGGTGTAGGGTGTGACCGATCGAGAGGGGACGCTTACTCCTCCTAGGCACCTGATAGCATCCCTGCTTTGTCCAGGGTCATTGTTTGCCCATCTCTCTGATTTGTATTTGTTATAGTAATTAGGAGATTGAAAACTATTAGTTATATTCACCTTGGCATTTAAGAGTTTATTGTACTCTTTATCCTGTATCAAGTATTGTTTTGATACCAATTGTTCTTTACATAATATGAATTTTGATTTGATTGATTGATTGGTTTATTTGTTTTACGTCCCATCGAGAATATTTCACTAATATTGAGACGTCACCAGCTTTCGGTGACGTACCACAAATCTAGACCTATGCTCAGCGCTCAGGTCCGTAGCAGTGAGGGTTCTTTAACGTGACAACGCCTACCATGACATGGGACCTCCGCTTTTAAGGTCCCCAGTGCCATACTGACATCTATAACTGGCATGATCGATTGTGAGTCTTGTCATGTGCCACATGCGTTCCAATATATATATATATATATATATATATATATATATATAAGCAATGAAATGTCATTTTTTGAACGATGTAGTCTCAAGCACACACCGTTGTAATTATTTAACTACATCGTTCAAAAATGACTATTCATTGCATATATTACACGCATTGTAATTATGATTGATTGATTGGGATTTTACGCCGTGTTGGCAATATTTCAGCCATTTTAATATTGTTTCTGCATCCTAGCACATGATCCGCAAGTCTGATACTAATGCAAATTTTCTTTTACATCTAAGAACTTGAAATAATTTATTTATATCAACTCTGATACCTAACATGAAAGAAATACAATCAAATGAATTTCAATATTGTAATACTTTGTACCATCCACAACAGTAATTTAAATTGAACAGATGAAACTATGATGGAAATACTATGAAACAGTAGTGGAATTGTGTTATAGATTAAAATTTATATTAAGGTTCTTGGTATTCCTTCTCACGTTCTCCTTACATGGTCCTCCCACTAGTTCTATTCATTACTATTGAATTCACATCTCCGTTGATAATTATGAATAAAGAGATGGAGGTAATTATGCTCTTTTCAATTCTTATTTTCACAATACAATGAACAAATCATATTATACATGATTACGAAACTAAAAGCGATTGTTCCCAAAAATCTTATAAAAAATATAAATATAGGAGATTAATCATACCAAATGCAGAATAAGGTACGTAAGATGAATAACCGCCCCCTGTTGCCTGGTTACACCCGCCGTCAGCTCTATATCTGATCAGTGAAACGGGGTAATCTGTATATATATATATATATATATATATATATATATATATATAATTGTGTGTGTGTGTATGTGTGTGTATGTGTGTGTGTATGTATGTGTGTGTGTATATGTGTGTGTGTGTGTATATATATATGTGTGTGTGTCTATGTGTGTGTGTATGTGTGTGTGTGTGTATATATATATGTGTGTGTGTGTATGTGTGTGTGTGTGTGTGTGTGTGTAATAATACAAGTCAAGAAACATAAATCTCGAATTGCATTTCATTTCAATTTCAATAACTGTCTGAAGAGACATTAAAGCCGAAAGCTATATAAAAGAAATTTGATTCGAGTTGTGTGTTTCATAACGTTTATCATTGGAAGTACTTGCCGTATCAAATTCTGGATTTTTTTTTTTTTTTTTTTTTTTTTTTTTACAAATATTTGTTTTGAAATGTCGAGACGTTAAAACTGAATTTTTTTTAATTGAAGGAATGTAGTAATTTCACCTTTTAAGAAATTAACCTATATTCATTGTTCCCAACCTTCTTTCGAAAACCGCTAAAAGACAAAATATTAAAATAGGAAAACCTTAGAGATTCATTTCAGAGAGATGCATTTCTCTATTTCACATGATATATAGTTAAATGTTGAAGATATATTTTAATTTTTACACATTCAATATTTTTCACAGGCGGATTTATTGCTTGCGAAGTTGAAATGTTCATAATCTTATCAATGTTTTTTTTAATTCGCGGATATAATATTATACCCCTGTTCATAATACCGTGCAGAAGAAGTTGTATATTGGTATATATGAAAATTGGGAATTTTTCCACATCGTTGCACGTGATTTTAGATGATTCCGATACCTTTGTAGATTTCTTGTTACAGGTATGAACAAGATTTCAAAGGACATGAATTAAAACTGGAAATAACTTCTTCATGCTGCAAAAATTCATTATTTAGTTTTTTTAGCGATGGCTATATAAGTATGGGCTTCCACTAATGTCCATATGTACACCATGTATACTCAGAAAATGGATGACAATGTGTTCACGTTAGCACCGACCTTCCGAAAGAAAACTGGCAAACTTTCTCACATATATCACCACAAGCGAGAATCGAATCCGCGCCGACTAGAGGTGGGATGCCTTGTGATTTTGAGCGCAGTACTGTAACCACTCGGCCACGAAGGCCACTCTGCCCTGGTCATATTAAATCATTTGTTCACATTTCGAGTCCAAATGACTGAAACCCTCCCCTGGTTATTCTGTAAACATTAAGACTGGTGGTTTTCCTTAAGGCGGTAGATTATGTCTTGATTAATGATTGAATATTCCATTTCGAAATCTGCATTTTCCGTTCTTCAATGTAGAATATGGAGATTTCCGTAAGAGACACATTTAAGTAAAATGAGATAATTCTACATAATTTGCATTAGATATATATATATTCGTTTTCTGTGTGTGTACTATTCGAAAAAACTAACGCAACGAAGAGTAGTCAATCTCGCAATTCCTATAGAAAATATAAATGAGAGAAACAAGCAAACACGAACCCCCGAATATATCATAGGTGGACCAGGTGCCTAGGAGGAGTAAGCACATCTTGTCACCCGGTCACACCCCTGCGAACTCCATCTTGATCAGGTAAACGGAGTAATCTGCAGTCAGAATCGGTGTGCCAAGAACGGTGTAACAATTGATATGAAACACGTCAAACAGCATTTGACCTAAGGAAGGTTCCTCACCTCATACAAATCCAAAATTTCTTGATATATAAAAACAAAATGAATGTGTTTGCAATATCAAATACACAGTAATCTATGTCACCAATCCTATAAAGTACACAAACAAAACATTTTTTTATCGATTATACTAAAAATCTTTGACACATTTAATCGCTGTACACCAGAGAATTCTGATACAATTTTGATAAGAATATGATACTTTTATTTACATGTTCTACAGCAACGTAATAATCTTGGGTTAATATTGTAGAATAAAATGACCAGCATTTTTTAATATCATTTTTGTATCAAAATCGCTTTTGAGAGGTCCGTATTAGTAGTAATATAATTTATTATTAATACTGCTGATAATGATGAAAGAAACAGAGTACTATTCCGTATTAAGATTTGTAAGGTTTTTTTTCGTTACAATGATAAAGTGGTAAAGAGAATTCCTGATATTACCATTGTAAAAATTTAAAATTGATTTAAAAAATAAAAGTTATTATTTTGTACATTTCAAAATCAAACAGCTAAAACACAACATTTTATGAAAACATGATAACCTACTGGTTTCAGAGAAATATTGAATTAAAGCGTTCCAAGTGATTGGAAAGTGGATAATAATCTTTTCTCTTCATTATTTACGTTAAACACCAATGCATTTTACTTTTATTTTTAAAATCTCTATTTCACGTTAAGGCAAAGATAACGAACAGTATTCAACCTCGTAATTCCTATTGAAAATACAAATCAGAAGATGGGCAAACAAAGAGCCCTGGAAATAACAGAGGTGGGATCAGGTGTCTAGAAGAGTAAGCATCCCCTGTCGACCGGTGACACCATTCGCAAGTCCTACATCCTATGGAGTAAACGAAGTAACCCGTAGTCAGAAACAGTGTACCAAAAACGGCCGCACAATTAGTATAAAACACTTCAGACAGCATCCGACTCATTGTAAAGTTGTACTGGAAACCTAGATCATTATAAGGATCATAAAATGTGCGAAATGTTCACTTTAGACGAGAGTTTACAAACCCTTGTAACATCAACTTCTTTGTCAGTAGCCTTCCTCGAATTAAAAAATGATCATATGCAGAACAATCTCTTGTGTATCAAATCAGCTGGGAGATATAAAGACCATATGCAGGTGATGGTGGAATATTGCCACATAAATAAGGGACGTTGACGATGGAGAAATTGAAAGCATCCTGCATTGTTAAATACATTGTCAAATGCTGTATTTGTATTTCAATTTCTTAATCGACGAAACATTTTGGGGATATCTTCATTGCTTTCAAAGTTCCAATAGGTTTGACACATGTTTGTAGTTTAGCTCCATTCAGGTACATATTTTTATCTTAGCATGTTCATAATACCATGTAGTCGAGATTTAATCTTTGTATATATGCAAATTGGGATTTTCTCACATCTTTCCATAGGATTTGATTACTCTGATACCTTTGATATATTTACACGGCTTTTCATTAATCTGATACCTTTCTAGATATTTGTGGCAAGTGTGAACAACGTGGACTACGTTAAAACTTCAGATTTCACCCACTGATACCTGCAATTAAAACAGGAAATAACTTCTCAAATCTTTATCCCACAAATTCATTAGTTTTCTTTCCTCTTATCGAAAAATACAGTCTGAATATATATGTATGCTTTTCCTTATACAGTCCCACTAACAGTCAGCCTTACACTCAGAAAATTGAACATTGATTCACTCTGAATGTTGGGGACCCCGTGGCCGAGTGGTTAGACCATCGCGCTCAAAAGCACAAGGCCTCTCACCTCTAGTCGGCGCGGGTTCGAATCTCGCTCACGCTGATATATGTGAAAAAGATTGCTCTGTTTACTTTCGGAAGGTCGGTGGTCTCTTCCCAGGTTTTTCTCCTCCACCAATTAAACCTGAACGCCACCAGATAACTGAAAAAATGTTGGGTGTGGAGGAAAACAACAAAAGAAACAAACTCTGAATGTTTGAGTCAGCTTTGCTGTCTTACATCCTATATAAATCAACCCTTATCATATTAGACCCCGGGTTCACTTTTCGAATTACCAGGGCGCATTCATTAATGCTTAAATTTTGTTCTTAGGACCGCCCTGCTTATTTCGTATACATTAAGATTTATGTCCATAACAACACTTTATTCTTACATTGATCGACATGTCTTTACTTTTTACGATTAAACATCCTGATAACAATATGAAAATAATTTTTTCATAATTATTCTTGAATTTACTTGAACGCTGCAAAGTCTGTAGATATTGATAATTGAATGTTCCATACAGCAATTAAACTCAATTATCTTCCGTTCTCTTATATTTAGAATATGGACATTTTCTGTAAATACACTTTTAAATATAAAAAAAAAATCAATGATACAACTTTTGATGCACCAAATGCACATTTAGACAAATAATATCTCTTCGGTGATACCCATGTCAAAAATGTTGGAAATCCGAAATGAGAACAAACTTGGATGAGCTGAAAGATGGATTGATCACCTGGAGATGTGCATTCCTCTTAGGAATCTGGTGTCATTTGTTGTGTTTGAGGTGTCAAATATTTGCAGATCTTGATTTTGTATTCATTATATCATTTATAAGATCGATCACCTTTAGTAATTTTCACCTTCCCTATCGGGGACCTCCGTGGCCGAGTGGTTAGAGCATTGGGCTCAAAATCACAAAGCTCTCACCTCTGTCGGCGCGTGTTCGAATCTCTGCCTCGGCGTTATGTGAGCAAGTTTGCCTGTTTACTTGCGGAAGGTATGTGATCTCTTCCCCGGTACATTGTATCTGGGTTCTCTCCTCCACCAACAAAACCTGGACGCCACCAGATAACTGAAAAATTGTTGAGTGTGGCGGAAAGCAATAAATAATCAATCAATCAATCAATCACCTTTCCCATTAGATATTACCTGAGATTTTACAGAACTTTAAGAGCCCGAAATTTCAACCTTCTACTTAATCTGCGATCTTTTTCTCACTGGATACATATCCATTGACATATAACATCAATTTTTATTTATTTATTTATTTAAATTTTTTGGCAATTTTCAGAGATGTCAAATTTGATAGCTAGTACTAAAAAAGGAATGAAATATATTTTAATATGTTAATAGTTAATAGTAACGCAGCAATTTAATTTCAATGGGCAACACTGGATACACTCTAAATAGCAGAGATACTGTATTATAGATTAGACTTACATTGAGGTTATTGGCTTTTCTTGAGATATTTTATTTATAAAGTTTACCTTTCTCACTAGGCTCCCAATCCAATTCATTACGTTTGATACCACATTCTACGTTGACAAATCTGAAGATACGAAACGGTGTACTCATGATGATATTACAATTTTAATTCTATAATATCACAAATAGCTCATTATAATACTTGATTAAGAAAATGAAATAGTTATTGGTTTTATTAAGAATATTAAAATTCAATACGATAGATAAATATCAAAATAAAAATATTTCAAATTTACTTGATTATCATAACGCTTTGATATTTGTACATAATTGAGGGGAAAATCGATGTAAATTTAAATAGATATGCTACGAGTGGGTGAGTTGTATATTAATTAGCATCCCGCTCAAAAACTTTTCACTGACACGGAGACGTCACTATTACCGGTCAAAGGCTGCAGAATGTTGGTTGATGTTCGGCGCTTATGGCCTTTGATCAGGAAGGGGTTTCTATCGTGTCACATCTGCTGTAACACGAGGCCTCGGATTTTGCGATCTCAGTTGATCGATCACTCAGTTTAGTCACCTCTTCTGACAAACAGGGGTATTAAGGACTTATTCTAACCAGCATCCTCAAGGGAGTTTCCTATGGGCAATAATGCAAATCCATAGAGTGAAGAAATGAAGTTAAGACACAGTCATTAATAAAAAGCAAAATGGTTATTTTTTATTTATTATCTTAAAGTATTTGCCACTTTCATTCGCTTTACACCATAATATGTTGATGCTGTTCTCAAATATGATAAATATGTGATACTTTGATATACAAGTCCTATAGCAACACATTGGTCCCCAAGTTACTGAGTGTAGAATAGAGTGAACAACAATTTATTACATCATTTTGTTGAAATTTAAAATCGCTTTCGGGACGTCCATGTTAGCGGTAATATAATTGATTATCAATACTGTTGATAATGATGAAAGACTCACAGACGTGGGATCAGGTGCCTAGGAGGAGTAAAAGTCCCTGTCGACCGGTCACACCCGCCGTGAGCCCTATATTCCAATCAGGTAAACGGAGTAACCCGTAATTAGAATCAGTGTCCCTAAAATTGGAATGAAACACATCAGACAGCATTTGACTTAATGGTAAGTTGTACTGGCAAACTAGATCGTTATAACGACCATAAAATGTGCGAAATACTGACTTTAGACGAGACTGTACAAACTCCAGTAACGTCAACTTCTTTGTCCGCATCGATTTAAAACCTGATCATATACAGAACAAGCTTTTGCGTATCGAATCAGTTGGGAGATATAAACACCATATCAAAGTGATGATGGAATATTGCCACATGAATGATTGAAGTTGAAGATGGAGAAATTGGAAGCATCCCATTTGTCATAAATTGAGTTTTCAGTTTGCCGCCGTTATCTATTTTCAGTAAAATACCTAAGTACGAAGCAGAAGTGGAAGATCCGGTAGTGTTTTTAATATCAAGATCACTGGGATATATCGAATCGACATATGAATGAAAATGATCACTGTCGAATTGAAGGCCACAGCAAGATATTTTTCTTCTCATGTAGAATCTTTGGAATCAATTCTGCTTCATAAGAATATAAAAATAGGTCAGCTAACAAACGAACACAATTCATGTTCATGGGAATTCCAACAGACTTTTGGAAAACCTTATCACCAAAGACTATGAAAATATTGTCAATGAGGAAATCTAGTATCTTTTTAATATCAACTTCAGAGTACATCTGCGTGGAGTCAGAGTGAAACAAAATACTCTTTTGGGATGACCAATCACTAAATATGAATATTTCCTTTTACCATATTGGTTCACAAGCAATTTTGTAGTGGATATTAATCTTTTTAATTGATTATTTGCATTGATATGATATACTGTTAAATACTGTATATGTTTTGAATTCTCTTACACGCTCAATATTTCTTAGGGATATCTTCATTGCTGGTAAGCCTCCAGTGAAGATTGATAGTTTGTTTTCTAGGTTTAAATCGATTCTAGGACATTTTATTTTAGCATGTTCAAATTGCCATGCAACGAGATACTATCTTGGTATATATGCAAATTGAGATTGTTTCCATATATTTGCACGGCTTTTCATTAATCTGATACCTTTCTAGATATTTGTGGCAAGTGCGAACAACGTGGACTACTTTAAAACTTCAGTTTTCACCCACTGATACCTGAAATTAGAACTGGAGGTGACTTCTTAAATCTTTATGCTACAAGATCCCGTCATTTTATTCCAAAGGGGTCTCCGTGACCGAGTGGTTAGAGCATTGCGCTCAAAATGACAAGGCATCTCACCTCTAGTCGGCGCGGGTTCGATTCTTGCTCGCGCCGACATATATGAGAAAATTTGCCAGTTTACTTTCGGAAGGTATGTGGTCTCTTCTCGGGTACATTTGTGTCTGGGTTCTCTCCTCCATCAACAAAAATTGGACGCCACCAGATAACTGAAAAATTGTTGAGTGTGGCGAAAAACATCAAAAACAAATACACATAAAATTATTCCATAGCGAAAACAACAAAATCTGAGATATAAGGTTGGGTTTTCTTTGACAGTTCCATTGAGAATTATTCCGTTTATCTGATGAACATATAGCTGTCATGGAGGATGTGATCGGTCGTTAGGGGATGCTTACTCCTAGTAGACACTTGTTCCTACCTTTGGTATGTTCTGCGGTCCGTGTTTGTCCATCTCCCTCATTTCTATTTCTTATAGAATTACTAGATTGAATACTGTTCGTTATCTTAGCCTTTTCATACAATCGCATACTTTGAAATAGATATACGTTTTGCATACATGTGCTAAATGAACATCATATCAACAACAAAGATTGATAACAGTAGCTCAGTGGTTAGAGCGTTCGCGTCGCTACCTGAAGGTCGTGAGTTCGAACCCAGCTCATGCCATGGCCGTATCAAACCTAAGACGTTGAAAAGGGGATGATTACTCCTTCTCCAAACATTCGGCATTTTGAAGTGAGACTCACAGTTCTTTCGGATATGACATTAAAAAGTGAGGTTCCCTGTCATGGCAGGCGAGGCACGTTAAAGAACCCTCACTGCTACGGTCCTTAGCGTTAAGTTTGTGGTACTTCACCTACAACTGGTGACGTCTGAAAATGAGTGAAAAATTCGCAATATGATGTAAAACAAACAAACAAAACAAAACATAGATTGGTAAGCTCGAAGTGGTTATTCCTCTAATTCCCAATTCTTCATTTTGCATTCTTTATAAGATTTATGAGATTGTTCACCTTTAGTTATCTTCAAATTATCCAAAAGAGTTTAACAGGGGCTTTGCAGAACCATAAGAACCCGCAATCTCTACATCCAGGAACTATTTTAATTTATTGAATTTGGTCGCTAATAAATTCGAAATAAAAGACAGCACAAAGGTGCATATCAGGATGCTTCACTTAACATAAATGTTAATGTCAGATTAACGTGAACAACTCTCCTTTATAACAAAAAGGATATCATCTGTACCTAAATCATCGAACTCCTTATATCTGTAGTTATACCACACCATCATCTCCATAAGTTGTCTGTATCTCTAAAACTATTCGATATACATACTCATGTCATGCGCAAGATTAATGTCTAAAATGGGACACTCAAAAGGCTATAGAGAAATAAGTTAATGTTACAATTACTATACTATGTATTACATCCTCCGGAGGATACTTTAATATGCGGGAATGTTTACTATATGTCATTGGTACTAAAAGAAAGGCTTCATGGTGAATTTACATATGAAATTTACCGAGATTCAAAAGATATGGTCTAAATCAAAGTTGTTAACAATAGGTACAAGTCAAACGTCAAGATCACTAGGTCAAAGGTCTTGTGACCAACTGAACGATTTGTTCAAGGAATCATCTATAAGTATAATATAAAATTATATCGCTATCTTTCAAAATATATAGCTAAAGTTAAGACTTTTTCAAAAGTAAGTCTGTATTAAAGATTAAAAGTCAGAAATATTTGTACTAAATGTTATGTGGTATCTTTGTGTGAAATATCAAATCACTAATTCTTCTTGGATGAAGATTTTTTTCTCTCTCCGATAGTGATTAGTTGGCTGTAAATTGTTTAACATCCCGAATCTTTCACTCATATGAAGACGTTACCACTACCGGTGAAGGGTTGCGAACTTTAGATTTATGTTCGGTACAGGGATGGATCTTTATCGTGTCCACACTTGCTGTGATACGGATCCTCGAATGTTCTTAGTCTCATCGGAAGGAGTTCCCCCATTTCGTCTCCTCCTATTACAAGCAAGGATACCAAGATCCTATTCTAACCTGGATCCTCTCGTAATTCTACTGAAATTTAACATTGTCGCCGACGTGCCAAAAGCTCTCCGGACATTCATCCCCATAGGTAAAAATAATTCTCACGAAAACAAATGTTGTAGATAAATATCCAGTCTAAACATTTCTCACATTCGCTTCAACGAAGTATTATTTTTAATCAATTTTATCATATCCTATTATTACTTTTGATATAGTTTTACCCACATATATTCAAACTATCATGTTCTGCAAATCTTTTCAAATGTACGAAATTATGCAAACATGAACCGTTTCTGCATTCTTATACATAATCTGTTGTGGTATTTTTTTTCAATTCTGATACATATATTGAATTTCTTGAAATGTAACGACAGAATGATTTAATTTTTTGAATTTCTGAAGATGTCAACTTTGATAGCGAATATAAAAAAATGAATGAGATGAACGTTAAGATTGTGATATTTCTGTACCATGTACAGCAGCAATTTAGTTATATATAAAACTGGATGCTCTGTTTAATGTCAGCAGTATTACAATATAGATTAAACTGATGTTGAAATTATTCATATTCCTTGACACGTTTTGCTGATTCATTGATAGCTGTTTTCCGCCACACTCAACAATTTTCCAGTTATCTGATGGCGTCCAGTTTTTTTTGGGTTTTTTTTTTGTCGGTGGAGGAGAGATCCCAGATACAATGTATCCCGGGAAGAGACCACTGACCTTCCGAAAGTAAACTGGAAAATCTTTTCACATATATCGGCGCGAGCACGAATTGAAACTGCGCCGACTAGAAGTGAGAGGCCTTGCGATTTTGAGCGCAATGCTCTAACCACTCGGCCACGGAGACCCGTTTTACTGAAGTTGCCCATTCTTACTTGGCCCCCAATCCGTTACCATTGATGAAAATGGGGACGATAACAAACAGTGATCCATCTCATAGAAACATATATGAAATACAAATTAGAGTTGGGCAAACATTGACCCCTGGATATACGGAAGATGGGATCAGGTGCCTAGGAGAAGTAAATATTCACTCGCAACCGGTCAAACCCGCCTTGAGTTTTATATCGTGATCAGGTAAACATAGTAATCTGTAATCAAAATCAATGTGCCAACAACGGCGTAACAATTGGTATAAAACAATTCAGAGAGCATGTGAGCAAATGAAAGGTTTTATTGGCAAACTAGATCGTTATAACGATATCGGTTGATAGATATAAGTATATTGCAGTTAGATTGCAGTTAATTCAATAAATTCAATTTTGCGTTTACAATTATGAAAATAGGAAACGGTGCAATCATAATGTTATCAAAATTAGTTTGATACCGTATCAAATAAAATTATAGCATACTTGATTAAGAATTCTTTTATAATTATTTCACGGTTGACTTACTACAGTTGAACTTCGATACGATAGATAACTATAACAGTGGAAATCTTTTAAACTTAAATTGATATTAAAGTTTGACATTTTTACTTAACTGAAGGAAAATCGTTGTATATTTGTATGTGTCTGTTGTAGGAAAAATAACATTCTATAGAGTGAAGAAGTGAAGTGGTCTATGTCATAAATGTTATAAAAATATACAAAATTAAGGAAAAACAAAACGCAGACTCCTGGCGGTGGAATCAGGCACCTATGAGGAGTAAACATCCCCTATTGACCAGCGATACCAGCTGTGAAGCCTATACCTTGATTAAGAAAACAGAATAATCTGTTTTTAACATTTTCAAAATATTTTTTTTTAACTTAGAATGTTAAAGTGTTTGACACTTTCATTTGCGTTTCGCCCTGAAATGTTGATACTATATTTGAATGTGATAAAATCATGATACTTTGATTTACTACTACAACACATTCTTCTCTGAGTGAAATATGGTAAATTAGAGTGAACATTGTATTTGTTTAAATCTAATATGGGTATCCTGTCGTCCCTGTTAGCAGTAATGAATCACCACGGAAACACATTACTGTTCTGTATTACTATTATGTAGTCGTTTCAGAAATCTATTATTTACCGATCACGGTGGCTCAGTGGTAGAGCTTTCGCCTCGTGAACGGAAGGTCGTGAGTTCGAGCCCCGCTCGGGCCGGCCGCGTCAAACCTAAGACGTTAAAATAGGTAGTGATTGCTCCTTCGCCAAGAGCTCGGCATTACGAAGTGAGAGTCGCGGGTCTTTCGGATGGGACCTTATAAACGGAGGTCCCGTGTCGCAGCAGGTGTGGCACGTAAAAGAACCCTCACTGCTAAAAGCCATTAGTGCTAAGCATAGGTCTAAATTTGCAGCCCCGTCACCGGTAATAGTGACAGTCGCCGGATAGCTGAAAAATTGCTCAGGCGACTATAAATAAAAAACAAACAAACAGAAGTCTATTATTACAATAATAAAACTTTGATTTACTGAAATTGCGATTTTATGAATAGAAATCTGGTTTCTTTAAAGAATGTTAGTATCATGACCTTATCACAAATTAGGCTCTGTGTATGTTCAAACCCATCTTTTGAAAACGACTAAAACACAATATATTATGAAAAAAAGATAACCTATCGGTTGTTTAATCATATTGAACTAAGGAGTTTCACGTATACGTTAAGTAGATGTACAATAATATTAAGTGATTATTTACCTTAGAGATACATTTAAGAAGGATGCATTTTGAATTTGTTACTTCCTTAAACTCACTATATTGTTCTGATGATGTATGTATTAACTGAGAATTTCAAAAATAAATAAATAGATAAATAAAAAATAAAAAAGAATTACATATGTACGTTCATCATGTATAAGTCAATTCATGGATATAATTCTATCGTAGTATGTTCGAAATACCATACAGTTGAGGTATGAATATTATCTTGCTGCATTGCAAACTGGAATTTTTTCCACATCGTTGCACGTAATGTTTTGATGCATCCGATACCTATGTATACCATTATGACAAATAAGAACGTGAATTACCTCAAAGTTTCAAAGGACATACACTGATACCTAAACTAAAGTTGGAGATAACCTATCATATTTTGATACTGCAATATTCCGTCAGTTCGTTTCCTCTGGGAAACGTTTGAATATATGATCGATTATTTAACGTCCTGCTTGAGAGATTTTCATATGAAAACGTCACCATTGCCGGGGATGGGCTGTCAAATTTAGGCCTTTGCTCGGTGTTTAGTACCTTTCAACATGGAGGGATCTTTATCATGCCACACCTGCTGTGACACGAGTAATCGGTCTTGACAGTCTCATGTGAAGTACCACCCCATCCAGTCGCCTCTTACGACACGCAAGGGGTACTGAGAACTATTCTAACCCAGATCCCCACGGAACATCTGAATATATATGTATATAGGTATGGGTTTCCTTATATGATACCCACAAACATCCAACTTTGTATCATGTGTATTCATAAAAAGGGCAATGAGTTCACTGTGGCAACGTTTGAGTCAGCTTTTGGATTCGTTCCTTTGGTTTTCTTCTTCGTCCAATCTGTGTCGGCCCTGATCGTATTGGACCCAGCGTTCGCTTTTCGAGTCACCTATGATCATCGTGATGCACGTTCCTAGGACAGCTCTTGGTTTTTCTCTTAACACTAAGATTTATGTCCAAAGCAACGATTTATTCATATATTCTCTGATATGTCTTTGATTTTGGTAATTAAATGCACTGATTGTTGATTGATTTGATTGTTTGTTTTACGTCCCGTCGAGAATTTTTCACTCATATTGGGACGTCACCAGCTGTAGGTGAAGTACCACAAATTTAGACCTATGCTCAGCGCTCAGGGCCGTAGCAGTGAGGGTTCTTTAAAGTGCCAACGCCTACCGTGACACGGGACCTCCGTTTTTAAGGTCATATCCGAAAGACCCGTCATTCTGACTTCTAAATGCCGAGCGTTTGGCGAAGGAGCAATCACTACCTATTTTCGTCTTAGGTTTGACGCGGCCATGGCACGAACGGGGCTCGAACTCACGACCTTCCAGTTACGAAGCGAACGCTCTAACCACTGAGCTAGACTTGAGAAAATATTCTTGAATTTTCCTGAAAGCCTTGAATTTTTGTCACGGATGTACGAGCTGCCTGGATGATGACATAATAACTCACACACAAAATGTACACACAAAAAAAGGTTATTATAATCAAAATATTTAACGGAAAAATGATGACATGTTAAATAACTAGTGTTCCATTGTAGGATTACTCCGTAGTGAGAGATTTTTATCGTGTCTACCTCTGTCGTAACATGAAATTTCGGTTTATTCGATTTCATCCTACACACACTCAACTCTCACTTTTGAATGTCGAACGTTTAGTATAAAAGCAGTTTGACGCGATTACTCGTATGCTACGAGTGAGATTCAATTTGTCGATCACGAGCTAACAATTTAACCAGTGAATCACCGCGACCGCCCCAAGGATTAAGTCATTCAATATGCAGAAAATAAATAAATTAACAACGAAAAAATTACAATATTAATAAAAGAAAATATACTTGTTCTTATATGAAATGTGAAGTGAATGTGAATTACATTATTAAAATACAGTTCAATGGAACACTGATCAATTGATTGATTGATTGATTGATTAGGGTTTTGTTAGCAATATTTCAGCCATTTTACGGCGGAACGTTGATCACATTATGATAAATACTGAAAACAAGGTTTTTTGAATATCATACAATAAAAGATTGGATGTGAACAGCATGTTGTATTGTTGAGATATAATAATCACAATCCACGTGTTCCATCTTACCTCTGTGTGTGTGTGTGTGTGTGTGTGTGTGTGTGTGTGTGTGTGTGTGTTTACAATGTAGGTCCATATTCTATTTTGAATGGTCATGATTAAGTATCATTAGTTTGCCCCTATCCTTTATAACTGATATCATCTAATGCATTATTCTGGAAGTTTCTTCTTTAAAACTTTACATGAAAAGGCTAATATAACTAACAATATTCAACCTCGTAATTCTTATAGAAAATAAAAATTTGAGAAATAGGAAAACACGGAACCCTGGACATACGAGAGATGCATAGGAGTAAGTATCCCCTGTCAACCGGTCTCACCCGCTGTGAGCCTTACACCCTGATCAGTTAGGGCAGTCCGTAGTCAGAATCAGTGTGAACGACCTAACAATTTGTATGAAACACGTCAGACAACATTTGACCTAATGGAAAGTTGTACTGGCAAAGTAGATCGTTATAACGACCATAAAATATGCGAAATGCTGATTTAAGACTAGACTGTACAAACCCCTCTAACATCAATTTCTTTGCTAGTAGCCACTCTTATCATACAAGGCACCTGGTCCCACCTCTGGTATGACCAGGGGTCCGTGTTTGCCCATCTATCTGATTTGTATTTTCTATAGGAATTACGAGATTGAATACTGTTAGTTATCTTGACATTTTCACATATCATATCTAGATTGATTGATTGATTATATATTGTTTAACGTCCCGCCCGAGAATCTTTCACTCATATGGAGACGTCACCATTGCCGGTGAAGGGCTGCAAAATTTAGGCCTATGCTCGGCGCTTATGGCCTTTGAGCAAGGAGGAACCCACGGGGTTATCATATGGAGAACAAGCCCGTGAGTATTGAATCAGTTGAGAGATATAAACGCCATATGCAGGTGATGATGGAATGTTATCACATATATAAAGGGAAATTGACGATGGAGAAATTGAAATCATCCCAAATGTCTTTGTCTTGATTTCTCCACAAATTGCAATAATAACAATTTCTTCGTGAATGCGGTGCAGTTGTAAACAACGTGTGCACGGATATCAACAAATATAGTACATCTATTTTAGCTGCTGACATTCCGAAGGCAATGAAATTAGACTGTAATTGTAGGAAATAAGCTTAATAAGATAATGCATGAAGATATTAAATACGACGCTTTATGCCACATATTTTTCATGAAGCTACACGCAATCCATACCATCATATCTAAATATCATCCACGATACATGTATCATGTTTTAAAAAAACACAAAAAACATTATATTACTTTATGAAGAGTTATCGCTCTTTATACAAGTCTACAATCATGTTCTACACTCGTCAAGTAAATAATAGCGACATAACTTTTTAATATCAATTAAAGGTTAATTTTCCATATTTTCACAGATACGATATTAATAATTGATTGTTTTTTAACGAAATTAATATTTTCAGATAAATGGTATTAAATCTCTGTCAAGATCTAACTTTAGATATTGGCGCAAATTAATTTGATGATCTAGGTACATATACCTAAATGTTGATGATATGATAATTGATGTTGCCTGTAACCAGCTCCTCAAATCCCTGTGGGTTACAGATGATTTTTTTTTAAATTCTAATCACGTTGCCCAGTCAAATAAATTGTCCCATAAAGGAATAGATAACGTCAATGTACGCACCATTTCTGAACATCAAAAATTTGGTCAGTTGTGTTTCATTATATTTCAAGTCTATGTCTATGCCCTGGTTTTCCTATAATTTCAATCAAAATCTTTAAGTAAAATACCCTTGCATTGCCTTCCATTTCTTTCAATTATAACCAATCTGGGCAGATTTGGTTTTATTGGTGATGTACATATAGATGAAGTAAACTGCCTGATACCACTAATTCTGAAAGGACTGTAATTCAGAGAGCCTCGATCGTTCAATAAGCGATATAAATTCCACCTCTGTTATGAATTTCACTAACGATTATGCAAGACGATCGACTAAATACAGAATGGAAGAAAAGGAAGAACTTGGCACTTTGTAGGAATGTCTGAGAAGTATAACAGAAATATCAAACCTTTGTATTAGATGTAAATACAAAAATACGCGTCATATATCCTTTTATGTTTAGTAAACTGGAAGGGATTAAACAAAATAAGATGCATTACATGGAGAATATGCAGTAGTTTCAACTGAAAGAGCTTAAAACAACATTGTATGATCAGGGATCTGTGTTTGCCCATCTCTCTGATTTGTATTTTCTATCGCAATTACGAGATTGAATACTGTTTGTTATACTGACCTGTTCATTGTCTTTGTAAAGCTCATTATTGCATCTGTACTTTAGAAGAACGTGGTTTTTTTTAATTCCAAATTTTGTAATCCAAAGCTTATATTCAAAAGACGAAAGTCTTCAAAATCGCATTTCAGTTTTATATACACATATCATCCCAGTTAATGGGACGTATGAATTTGCGTTAACCTACCAATACTGGAGACCACAATTTCACAAAAACGCCTACAAACACATTCTATAGAATCCATTGAATGTCCTACCAAGTCCCTATCTATACTCCATAAAATGTCCTATCAAATCCCTATCTTTACTCCATTAAATGTTCTTCCTAGCCCCTATCTCTACTCTGGAAGAAAATATTTACTACTACGAAGAAACGTCAGGTTTATTATGCTATTGCATATGCTAGAATTGGTGTAAATCAAATGTGGATTATCAAAACTTCTAAAGATAGTGTGGTATATATGAAATCGCAAAGCGTATCCAACTTTAGCAACATTATAGCGTTCAACCTTTTTAACGCCTTACATCTACATTAGCTCTATGACATTACAGATAGCTGAAACAGAAAATATTCATACCATTTTATCAATCATCCAACAATACTTTTAAAAACACCAATCTGACTTTATGCTCAAATACTCTGAAACTGATATATAAAATATATTGGAATTACCATTGACAACATAAACTTACTTTTGTAAAGATCAATGGAGTCTTCAAACTTTTGTTAGAATTATAATGAGCGCATATAGTAGCTGTGTATGTACTCTTACATTTTTAATCAAATGTTCTCTCCATGAGGAAAATACTTTGCTGTAGCATTCAACTTGATATTTAGATATATTGAGGACATTTTGACTGTTAACAATGCGCACATTAATTTAAAAAGCGATGGCATTTAAATTGGAGATTGTTTATTGTTGTCCTCCACACTCAACAATTTTCCAGTTATCTGGTGTCGTCCAGTTCTTACTGGTGGAGGAGAGAACTCAGATATAATGTACCTGGGAAGAGACCAACGGCCTTCCGAACGTAAACTGGCAAACTTTCTCACATGTATCGGCGTGAGCGAGAGTTGAACCTGTGCCGACTAGAGGTGTGATGTCTTGTGATTCTGAGCGCAATGCTCTAACCACTCGGCCACGGAGACCCCGACATTTAAATGACAAATACGTTTATGTTATAAGGATATCAACAGTCCTCCTTAAAGTCAGCATATAGCAAATTTTGTTATGCCCGTTACAATGATATTATTTGTTAATACAGTATGTCACGTTAGCGAAAGCACTCATTTGATCGGTACAATGTGTCTCTAAGCGGAAGTCTATTCGGTGTGTCCATACTAACTGTTAAACAGTTCTTAACATACTGTTGATAACTACGGCTTACTAGTATGAACGGTTAAATAACGTGACTTCAAGTGCAATGCTCAAATTCATTGTTGTCCGATACTTCTCCAGTGTATCGATTAGAGAAGATATCATTTAAATTAGATTGAATAATCTCTATCTTCACTGTCCAAAGGTTTTCATGACGATCACATACATGCATATAACTTCTACCTGTCAATTAAATGTAAAAATGTAAATTATAAGCATACATCCTGCTGAAACTAATTTACGATTTACAGATACTTTAGAAGATGAAAAGAATGTTTTGGTACGTAATCATCCATATCGACCAAGGTCTCCCAAAAGGTGTGTATGAGAGTCAAACACAGCTAAAGATATGCTTTAGGTGCTTTTTATATCCAACTGTATGTAACCGTGACATAGTAATAAGATAATTACAAATATATTGATTATGAATAAAATGCAATATTTATTCAATCATTTTATATTTGTAGGTGCTATTAATCATTCCGATGGACACTTTTGAAGTAAAGTGATCAAATGTTTAAAAATATCGTACTTTTTATGTTTGAAAAGAGTGTAGTTGCGATACATTATGTTATTTCTAGATGATCTTGAAATAAAGTTTCTTATTTCTCGACGTGAGGAATCATTCTACCTTAGCATATGAATTTATTTCATCACGCATCTAATCTTTGTGTATACAGTGTAGTTACCGGAAAAGCAATATGCAAACCTGTTTTATTTTTTCCTCTTTTGATTTAAGTGGAATGCAATTAGTCGCAAATCATTAAAGCAGTAGCAGATTTTGTTCTCTAAGTATGATTGATATTTCGAATGGTTTATTTTGGGAATGTGAAGAGGAGAAAATGTGCAAATACTAAGTGTCCCTCTGAAAATAAAACGCAAAAAAGAAGTCATAATTTGTTTGAAGAACAAATCTTCGGTACATAGTAATAAAATGTACAGAGTCATTCTCTGTAAGCATCAAAATGATGTGGAAAACCACCAAAACAGATTTTGACAAAATTTTACACAAAGTATTCATACTTTAGTCTTTTAATCATGATACCTTTTACAATGTGCATTGACTCGTGTTTCCATGGCGACAACACATTTAATTTTGTGTAAATTCATGACCCTCGGTGAATTTTCATTTTTCAAAATTAAAATGAATACATTAATTTTTCATTCAACTTTCCATTAATATTTTAATAAGCTATATTATGTGTAGGTTTTAAAAATAAACTTATTTTGTTGGAACGTCATAACATAAAATAAATGCTTTCAAATATCAAATAATTCTACTGAAAAGAGAAAATTGTTTCAATTTTGTGCAGAAACGCAATCACTGGTGGGTTGTTCTTGCTTGGATAAATATGTATCGTATCGATTAATATACCGGTAACATAACATAAAATTAAAAAATGTTTTATTCAATTTAAGAAAATAAATTGATTTTAAAAATTGCGCTATAGTGAAAATATGTGAGTTTTTCCAAATTCTCAATAGGGTGAACTGGAATGTATATTCAAGACAAATTACATCCCTTTCCGCAAAATGAAAATAGAATTGTGTGAAGGGTGTTTGGTTATTTTCATAATATCGAATGGCGAAGTAAACAATGTGTAAATCGTAATCGTAAATCCCAAACACATATACAATTTCAAGTGTAGGGCAACACGGACCTCCGACAAAGCGAATGTAGGATCAGGTGCCATGGAGGAGTAAGCATCCTCTGCTGACCGGTCACACCCGCCGTGAGCCCTTAGTCGAAATTAGGTAAACGGGATTATCCATAGTCAAAGTTAGTATGATAAATGACAGTCTAACAAAGGGTATGAAACAAATCATTCAACATATGTCCCAGAGACACTTTGTAATCGCAAACAAGGTCATTATAGCGACCGTAAAATTTGCGAAATGATGACTTCAAACGAGATTCGTTATAACCCTGCAACGCCAACTTTTTTGTCAGTAGTTGACCTCGCTTTAAAAAATTCTCATACGCATGACATGCTCCCGCGTATCGAATCAACTGGGAGATATACACACCATAAGCAGGCGAAAGTGGTATATTACTACATAGATATGGAAAGTTTATGATTACAAAGTTGAAGTCATCACGCTTGTCATATAATGTAGTTGTCAGTCTGTTATTAGAGTCAATATTAAGTAAAATATCCAAATATGAAGCAGACACGTCATATTCTGTAGTGTCCTTTATTTCGAGTTCATCGTGACATATCAAATGGACATAATTATGAGAATTATGATTGTTGATTGATAAGACGTCATCGATATATCTATATGTATGGTTGAAAGACACGGCAAGATTTTTGTTTTTATCTTGTAACAATTTCTGAACAAATTCCGCTTCATAGGAATACAAAAATAAGTCTGCCAATAAGGGAACACAATTAGTGCCCATGGAATTGCCAATGGATTGTTGGAAGACTTGGTTTCCAAACACTTCGTAAATGTTATCTACAAGAAAGCCAAGCATACTCTTAATGTCTGCTTCAGAGTACTTGTGCGGGCCATCGGAGTGGTGTCTAACAAAATATAATTTTATCTGAAGGGTTTTTCATTTGACATTCAAGTGTTTGTCGGAGATTGTTTTGCTCTCGGTGGTTAGCTCTCAGTGATGATGTATATTACGATGCGATCGTGTTGACAACAGTGATGTATTCTGATTAGCCGAAAATGAAATGGTTATTAAATGTGTTCAGCATTATCATACTAGTTGAGATCCATGAGTACTATATTATAATTTATTTTGACCCAGTTTGTGAAATCGTTACATAGTAAACAAATCTATGTATGCAATTATCGCAACCTCTGAACTTCTAGCAAAATCTTGTATAAGAATTGAGAAATACCAATGATTATGAATGTTTATCACATTAGCTTTAACATTCATAAATATTCATGACTCTGCCAGTTCCATTTCGTATTGAAGTCTGCAGTTAGTCATCCTGATGCCATTAATTAGCAAGAAATATTTTTCTATACTTTTTAAACTGACTATGAGGAATGCAGATTCAAGATGGGATATTCAAAATGAATTTAAGACAGAAATGTTTTCTGCAAGAAATGTATTACATTCAACATCATCATATGATAAAACAACTGTAGGAAAATAAAATTTAAGTTGATCCAACATATTGAAAGACTCAAACCTATTGTGTTCATCTGGAATGTGTCCACAAAGAAAAGTGCAGTACAGACAACGAGACTGCTTGAGAATACATGATGAACTGCTTTGAAAAATTCACTCCCTTTCATGGAAGGATTTATACTCAACTGAACAATTCAACACTACATGCAGTTTACTGTAAAAAAAAAAACTGATATACAAAAGCAAATATACTGTGAAGACATTGTTTACAAACTAATTTTTAAATAACGTTTGAACACATGAATGAGGATATTGGAACTCACTTCCTGCAATTTGACCTTTAGAGACAGCAATTACTGGATTCCTTAAGGATTTTTTTTATTTAAAGTGTACAATTTTTTAATCTAATGGAAAGCAACAAATCAGAAAGAGGACAACAATTCAAATATTTTGTATTAGCAAGATGGACATTGGAAGATGGGTGGTATTTTGAATTTCAACTCTCTGTTATGCAACTTTTGAGTCGTTTATATCATTTGATATAAACTGATACCTTGTCAGAATGGAGACAAATATAAAAGGAATATTAAAATCCCGTATCAGGCATGTCAAAAGAAAAATGCGTACCATCTATCCTTTTGTTGTTAGTAAATCAGATGTGATGAAAGGGATAGATAGGTTACATAACGAATATGTTTTGGTTCCAGCTGACAAAGCTGGCAACAACATTGTATTTGTTTGTAAGGGTCATTATTACAACTATATTTTAAACGAAAAGACTAGACTTTTTAACATCATATACAGTATCTTCATCAACAAAAATGATAAAAGGAAATATTCATATTTAGTGTTGAACAACACTTTGACTCCACGAACAAGTACTCTGAAGTTGATATTAAATGATACTAGATTTCCTCATTGACAATATTTTCGTAGTCTTTGGCGATCAGGTCTTCCATTAGTCTGTTGTAATTCCCATGGGCATAAATTGTGCTCTTTTTTAGTTGACCTATTTTTATATTCTTTGAAGCAGAATTCATTGAAAAGCTTCTATATGAAAAGAAAAAATAAATCTTGTTGTGGGCTTCAATTCGATATTTAGATATATCGACAACGTTTTGTTTATTAACAATGATCAGTGTCATTCATATGTCGATTCGATATATCCCAGTGAGCTTAAAATAAAAGACACCACAGAGTCTTCCACTGCGCTTCGTACTTAGATATTTTACTGAAAATAGATGCCGGCGGCAAGGTAACAACTCAAACTGTAGACAAACTTGATTTCAATTTCTCCATCGTCAACTTCCCTTATTTATGTGGCAATATTTCATCATCACCTGCATATGGTGTTTATATCACCCAAATGATTCGATACGCAAGAGCTTATTTTGCTTATGATCAGTTTCTAAATCGAGGCTGGCTACTGACAAAGACGTTGATGTTACAGGGGTTTGTACAGTCTCGTCTAAAGGCAGCATTTTGCAACTTTTATGGTCATTATAACGATCTAGTTTGCCAGTAAAACGTATCATTAAGTCAAATGCTGTCCTGGTGTGTTTCATATGAATTGTTAGGCCGTTCTCGAAACACTGATTCTGACTACGGATTGTTCTGTTTACCTGATTGGAATACAGGGCTGACGGCTTGTGTGACCTGTCGACTGGGGATGATTACTCCTCCTAGGCACTTGTTCCCCCCTGTGGCATGACCAGGGCTCCGCGTTAGTAAAACTAAACACATGGTGATGTAGATTGATTATTTACTGTTTAACGTTCCGCTCGCGAATTTTTCACTCATATGAAGACGCCATCATTGGCGGTGAAGGGATGCAAAATTTATGCCTATACTCGGCGCTCATGGCCTTTGAGCAGGGAGGATCTTTATCGTGCCACACCTGCTGTGACACGGGACTTCGGTTTTTGCGGTCTCATCCGATGGACCTCCCCAATTAAGTTGCCTCTTACGTCAAACAAGGGATACTGGGGACCTATTCTAGTCCTGATCCCCATGGGGTCATGATGATGAAGAAAAGGACGAAATCTTCCAAAAATGTAAATTTCATGATCCCCTGGGTAGCGGTTATGACCCCAGGGCGGGGCAAACCTTGGTGTATAGCGTTTATGTGTAGTGTAAAACACTTAAATAACATCTTCTTTAGTGCTATTGAAGCTAAATGAAAATTAAATTGATATTTAGACAGAACGGGTAGTTCTATACAAAAATTGTAAACAATGATCTCAGAAGTAAGGCTTCTGATATCAAACTGGGGCGAAAATGGTCAGTGATTAAATGTGTTAACAACTGAATACATTAACGTCATTTCAGTAGCTATTAGTGACGTTAAACGACATACAATCAACAATATTCATCAAAATTAATATCTGAGACTCTAAATCATTATTGGTCCTTATCCTTTTTGGGTAATTAGTGACACCGGTAAAAATGGCTGTGATAAGTGAAAGTGCAGACGGATTTACAATTTTCAGTCACATGGAGCTATTACGGACTTCAGCTTGTGAATTGAGAAAGCAGAGTAGAATTTTAGATAGCACTGATGACGGAAACTAAACACTGAGTATCTAGTGTACGCTGTTAAACAGTGATGCCCTGTATGTACTCTTAAACTGTGATGACCTGCATGCACCAAGTAACTAAATGTATTATGTTAGAAAACGGGTATGTGTTATTATCAGTAGCGAAATCCGATTTTGTGATTTTTTTCATCGTATTCCTCACGAATTTTCGATTTATTATATCCATTTTACGCATTAAATACACCTTCGACACAAAGAAGTTCGTCACTTGAAACTTTTAATTCTGTAAAATCGCATTTTTTTTTTAATTCCCTGATATGTGGTAATCAAAACAAATTGCATTACTTTACTCCGGGTTGGATTTTTCCAAATATGTACTTCTGTGTTTGCACATTTCTTCCTGACAATTCATATTCAAACACTCTCATTTCAAATAACCCTTTGATAGCATCATAGGGCCTCAAAAGCCCGACAAGCAGGAAAACATTTCTTAGTTAGTTATTTTGAATATTTATTACTTGTCGCTTTATGTATTCTCAAATAAATACACCAAAAGCAGGTGATTATTTAATTTTATCAAAACAATATATACAGTCGAAAATATACATACCCAGTTTTCAACACCTTCTGATTGCAATGTCGAATCTCCAAGGCCTGGGTATTTTAATTAGTTTTAAAAGGTAATAAAATGATTTCATTTATATCTAGCTAGTCGGATTATATAAGAATACAAAGAAACATTTTAATAGGCATTCAAGGCAAACCTTAATAAGAATGAAGGTATTGTAGAATTTGATATCGAAAGTAACATATTTGAATGAGATTATATTAAATATTACTAAATAAGATAACTTTTCTTGAAAACAAAGACACGAAACAGTTATAGTATCTTTCTTATTTTAATTACGCTATTATATGGACATATTATCTATTTTATGCGCTGAACACCAACTCTGAATGGTAAATGATTGTTACTGTGGCTGACGCTCATGGTTTGTTTTTTTGTTTGTTTGTTTTGTTTATAGCCGCCTGAGCAATTTTTCAGCTATCCGGCGGCTGTCACCATTACCGGTGACAGGGCTGCAAATTTACGCCTATGCTCGGCACTCAGGGCCTTTGAGCAGGGAGGGATCTTTATCGTGCCACACCTACTGCGACACGGGACCTCGGTTTATACGGTCTCATCCGAAAGACCAACATCCACGTCCCAAAGTGGGATTCGAACCCCCGACTCAAGGATCATCAAATCTTTGAGCTCGACGCTCTAACCACTGCGCCACGCGGGTGGCAGACGCTCATGGTGGTTTACGAAATGCATATATTTTTTTTTCATTTTAAGTTTAACATAAAATGGTAAAGTTTGAATTATAAAGATTTTAGTATTTTCGAAAAGGCCTCGGTGACCTATGGGGATATGATTGAAAATGAATATTAATTCAGATATCTGGGTATTATATTTTTTCAGACTATGCTTCGATTGTTTTTAGGGAATGATAACAATCATAATAATAACAATAATAAAAAAGAAATCGAGCACAGAACACAATGTACGGTACACCTAATTTCAATTTGACAACAAAAACTACATCTGTTTAACAATTGAATTCCAACATGGCCATTTTGTTACCAAAAGCATTATATTTAAGTTAAGCTTATGATATTTTAAGATTATGCCAGACGATGGGCTAAATCTAAAAAAAAAAAAAACCAAAGAACTTGATATCTTGCCAGAATGGATAAAACGGATAAGAGGAATCTTAAACTCCCGTGTAAGACATGTCAAAACAAAAATGCGTACCATCTATCCTTTTGTGTTTAGTAAATCAGAAGTGATAAAAGTGTTAGATAGGTTACATGAGGAATATGTTTTGGCTCCAGCTAACAAAGCTGGCAACAACATTGTATTTGTTTGTAAGGCTCATTATTACAACTGCATTCTAAACGATCTTGACGTTAATTCCACATTTATTAATCGCATGTATACTCCAATTACCCTTTCAAAAGACGCAATTCTTCAAAATCAGTTTTAAAAACATTTAATATCTCAGTCATTAAAGCGAATGAATACGAGTTACCGTACCTATACCGGATCCCCAAATTCCACACAAACACTTACAAAGATACATTGCTGGATCCAATAAATGTTCTACCAAACCCTATCATTGCTGTTACGAAAGTATTAACTGCTGTGAAGGAGAAACTTCAAACGTACTGTACCACTACATATGCCAGAAATGGTGTTAATCAAATGTGGATTCTTAAAAATTCTAAAGAACTTTTATTGAATTTGAAATCACAAAACTTTTCTATAATTCACAACATTAAAATGTATGCTTTTACAACTCTTTACACGACAATATCTCACGACAAATTAAAGACTAGACTTTTTGACGTCATAGACAGTTGTTTCGTGAACCAAATTGGTAAAAGGAAATATTCATATTTAGTGATTGGTCATCCCGAAAAATTATTTTGCTAAACACCACTCCAGGCACAGGTACTCTGAAGTTGATGTTTAAAAGATGCTAGAGTTCCTCATTGACGATATTTTCGTAGTCTTTGGTGATCAGGACTTTCAACAGTCTGTTAGAATTTCTATGGGCACGAATTACGCTCCTTTGTGAGCTGACCTATTTTTGTATTCCTACAAAGCAGAATTCATTCAAAAGCTTCTACACTAGAAGAAAAGATTTCTTGCTGTGACCTTCAATTTGGCATTTAGATATATCGACGACGTTTTGTCTATTAACAATGATAATTTTCATTCATATGTCGATTCGATATATCCCAGTGAGCTTGAAATAAAAGACACCACACAGCCTTCCACTTCTGCTTCGTAACTAGATATTTTACTGAAAATAGATGCCGGCGGCAAAGTAAAAGTAGTCAATTTTATGACAAACTCTCCATCGTTAACTTCCCTTTTTTCGAGCCAATATTTCATCATCACCTGCATATGGTGTTTATATCTCACAACTGATTCGATACGCAGGAGCTTATTTTGCTTATGATCAGTTTTTAAATCGAGCCGGGCTACTGACAAAGACGTTGATGTTACAGGGGTTTGTACAGTCTCGTCTGAAGGCAGCATTTCGCAAATTATATGGTCGTTATAACGATCTAGTTAGCCAGTACGACTTATTATTGAGTCAAATGCTGTCTGATGTGTTTCATACCAATTGTTAGGCCGTCCTTGGTTCACTGATTCTGACTACAGATTGCACAGTTTATCTGATCTGAAGATAGGGCTCACGGCGGGTGTGGATGCTTACTCCTCCTAGGCACCTTATCTCACCTCTGGAATGACCAGGGCTCCGTGTTTGCCCAACTCTCTGATTTGTATTTTCTCCAGGAATTACGAGATTGAATACTGTTAGCTTAGCGTCTTTTATGTATAGGCATACAAGGTAATTGTCCAGCATGAAGGGCAGTAGGGAAGAAAATGTTGGGTGACTGAGATGGCAGAACAGATATGTATGTACTGAATGATTTTGAAACTTAATTCGCACGTGAAAAGTTTTACAATTATTATTACTTATTTTTATAATGAAATGGTATAATATTTCATATACTTTTCAAGAAACATGTCGAGATATTTCTTTAGAATATCGTGTATAAAAATATTCCGTAGATCAAGCACATGCTATACAGAAATAATTTATATACAAATTTTGTTTGATAATTTAATGTGTCATATTTATAAAATATGAAAATGTTTGTAATATTTGTAATAGTCTATCCGCAAAAAGAAAAAAACCCAACAAATTCTTCCCCATTCCTTTAATTGTATGTTGCATAATTTCATTATGCCTCCGTCGTGATGGTACAATTGTTGTGTATTGTTTTATATATTACTTTATATTTCATTAAATGTGGATTGGATGAATAGAAAAACTTCAATGGTGACAACTGAAAATCATTTATGAAAAATACAATTTACTACATCACTTCATCTACGAATAAAGAATGAAATTTAATATTTGAAAATTTTAACAAATTATAGAAATGATAATTTTAATTTTAACACATTATCAAACTGACATTTTACAGGATTATATTCTTATAACAATAATCAAATTTTCCAAAAAATATCTTAAAGAGTCCTTTATACTTCTGATTTAACATACCTGAAATAAAATCAGTCAATACATATATTTTGGGATTATTGCGAGAACAATATAATGCCGGGTTTCAAAGATCCCTTCATGCAATCGGTGATTTTTTTTATCCTGCTACGAAAGGATTAAGGATGTGAAAATAGAAATGCCAGCTACGGCTTCAATAATGGACCGCAACTGATTGAATTCCAGTTTCATACTGCTTTTCTTAGAAATGCAGCTTTATTGTAATACATTGTTTTAAGTAAAGTTTGTGGAAGAATAACACGTACACCTTCTGTTCTCCTATTTTAGGATCATTTTTGTGCCTTACAGATGTGCAAAGGGGCCTGCGCTGATCCTTGAGTTTTTATGGTCAGCTAATCATTGACAACCTTCTCCATTATCTAGTGGCTGCCGTTTTCCACATAACTCGAATCTGCCCCCGGTTTTTTTTGCTAAGTATCACCTTGATTGATTGATTGATTGGTCATATATTGTTTAACGCCCCAGTCGAGCATTTTCACTCATATGGAAAGTCACCATTGACGGTGAAGGGCTGCAAAATCTACGCCTATGTTCGGCACTTATGGCCTTTGAGCAGGGAGGGGTCTTTTTCGTGCTACACCTGCTGTGACACAGGGCGTCGGGTTTTTTTTCTTTTTCTTTTCTTTTTTGTTTTTTGGGGTTTTTTTCTTTTTCTTTTCTTTTTTGTTTTTTGGGTTTTTTTGGTTTTTTTGTTTTTGTTTTTTGTTTTGTTTTGGTTTTTTTTATTTTTGGTTTTGTTCTTTTTCTTTTCTTTTTTTTTCATTTTCATCCGAAGGGACGCTAAATTTAGTGGCCTCTTACGACAAGCAAGGGGTACTGGGGATCTATTCTAACAACCCGGATCCCCACGGGGATACATTATAGTACATAATATAAGCTAATAACATATGCATTTGAAAGGATCCACATTTCTTATTATGTGTATATTTACATAAGGTGTTTGACGATTAAAAATGATGGAGTTATTTTGGGTATTTAGTGGCATTGGTGAAGATGGCTGTAATAAGTCAAAGTGCAGACGGTTTTACAATTTTCAATCGTTTGGAGCTATTACGGACTTCTATTTATAAATCAAGGTAAAAAATTCAACTTAATTGAAATATAATGTAGCACATTATATCTAATTTCTCGAGGCAATGCACAGACATTTTCTTTAGCTGTACAGTGTCAGGTGTCCAGCTAAAACTCGACCGAAAAACAATAGGTATTTTTCCGAATCCATTAATGCATATCTTGGGACGTGTGCTGCATTTCGGGATCAACTTTGGTTGTCATGTAGATTGGTTATGTCTAATCATATTAGAGTACAAAGTAAAATCTTATATCATTTGGTTTACCGATTTTTATCAGCAAACTTGGTTACCCTATATTTAGAGTTCTATACCTTTACTCTTCAATAGTGAATTCTAACCCAAGTGATATAATTGCCTGTGGCTCACAGCAAGTGTGACTGGTCGACAGGGAATGCTTACTCCACCTAGGCACTGGTGTACCCAGGGATCTGTATTACTCTGAATTTTATATTCTTTATAGGAAGAATGAGATTGATCACTCTTCATCTTTTCATTGAATGATATGTTCTATTGCAGTACTCATAGGGATCCGGGTTGTTAGAACAGATCCTCGTCACACCTAGCTTGTCGTAAAAGGCGCCTAAATGGAGCGGTCCTTCGGATGAGATCGCTAACACTAAGGCCCCGTGTCAGAGCAGGTGTAGTACGTTGAAGATCCCTCCCTGATCATATACCATATGCGGAGAGCATAGGCCTTAATTTTGCAGCCCTTCACTGGCAATGGTGAAATCTCCATTTGAAAGATTTTCGAACTGGACATTAAACAATATATAATCAATTAATTCACTGAAGTAAACATAAATTCCCAATAACATTATTTATATAGTTTAACATCGGGTATATTGAACTTTGAAACGGAGTACCCTGTATATAAAAACGTAATAAAAAAGCGTAATATGCATTATATTACCTATGTTAACAAAACAAGGAAATTGAAAAAGAATCTTCATTACAGTTTATAAGATGTATGATGATTATGAATTTATATATTATCTCATAATATTTGTTTCTGCAAACAGAGGGGACAGTCGCCGGATAGCTGAAAAATTGCTCAGGCGACTATAAATAAAACAAACAAACAAAAAACAAACAAACAAAGCAAACAGAGGGTGTACATTTCTAACCTCTTCTTGATCTATGGACGAACTGCACCACCTATTGATCTATGGAGGAACTGTACCTCCTCTTGATCTATGGTTTACGGATCCAGTCCTGGTTTCGGGCCACGTCAGATCTGTTTGTAGTAATGCCGATGGATCCAATGAGTCATCCACATCACATGAATGGACATATTATCAGTCCTTCGTTCAGGTCCCGTCAGATTCTGAATCATGCTGTTTATGGTAATGGCGACTGGATTCAATGCGTCTTTCGCATTACATGAATGGTCATATTATCCAAACCTTGCCTTCTCTGGTCGTTTCACTGCCACCATTACACAGATATCTAGATTTTACTTCTCAGATACATACATAGTCCAACAACATATGAATGTAATAGGTTATTCTCATCATTTTACATGCTGGTTTGAATTTCTGAATAAAAATATCGGACGGTTTTTGTTATTATTATTATTATTATTTTTCAATAGACCGGTCGCAGTAGCTCAGTGGTTAGAGCGTTCTCTTCGTAACTGGGAGGTCGTGAGATCGAGCCTCGCTTGTACCATCGCCGTGTCAAACCTAAGACGTAAACATAGGTAGTGATTGTTACGTCGCCAAACTCTCGGCATATGGGAGTGAGAATCACGGGTATTTCGGGTATGGCCTTAAAAACGAAGGTCCCGTGTCACCGTAGGCGTTGACATGTTAAAGAATCCTCAGTGCTAAGCATAGATCTAAATGTATGCTTTTTTTATCTACAGCTGGTATCGTCTCAATACGAGTGAAAAAAATATCGATAGGACGTAAAACAAATAATCAATCACTTTTCATAGAATACAGAATTTATGTGAGGAGTTGTTGCAGATATGGCAAGATTTCCATCCATTTCGAGGATTTTTCTGTCTTATAGAGACGTGTCACCATTGCCTTTGAAGAGCTGCATTTAGGTATATATTTGGCGCTTACGGCCTTTGCGCGGGAAGTTATCTTTATCGTGTCACACCCGCTTTGACACGAGGGTTCCGTTTTTATGGTCTCATCAGAAGGGCTGCAGCATTTATCGTCTTTTCGACAAGCAAGGGGTACTGAGGATATATTCTAACCCGGATCCCCGCAGTAAAAAAAAATTAAAACAAACATACATTGAACAGGTTATAACTGTACTTTCGACCAGCACCCAGCATTAGAAGTGAAAGCTAAAGGTCCTACGGATATGACCTTAAAACGGAGGTTCCATGTCACATTAGTTGTTGCCGAGATAAAGAACTCTCACTGTTACGGCCTTGCGTGTCATGCAAAAGTCAAAATGTACGACACTTTGCATACAGCTGCTGACCTTTATATATGCGAGTGAAAAATTCTCCAATGGGACTTAAATCAACATATAAACAAAACAACAAACTACATGCCATGACGTCCTCATCAATGAAACGAGTTTTCAAAAGTATATACCCTGCACATAATGTAAGGGCTGTTGTGGTTCAAGACATATAAATTGTTTCACTATATCATGGGTTACAGCGACACATGTTCATTGTAATATTTTGTTGTAACGTATAGTTTGATAGAGAATCAATACAGTTGAAATAGATTTGTACTGATTTGCTCTTTGGGAACAGATCTTTGGTTGGTTGTTTATAGCCGCCTCTTTGGTAATGAAACTCAGAAATTGAAATATAATTTCTGACGTCATCATTTTTGTACTTCCTTGTAGGGCCCAGTATTTTGAATAAGCTATTTTAGCTACTCTCCCTATGTCCTCCTGCACGTAAAACAGATGAGACATTGAAACAGCTCATGTCTAGTAGTGGACGTTTTGTAAACATTTTCAATAACCGTATTCCATGTATTTACTTTACCCTCATGTTTTGCATTTCTGGCATTTACTACAAATCCATCCTTTTATTCACTATACAATGATTTAATGCTTACTTTTATCAAATCGCGTCACATCTGTCAGCTATAATGTTTTTGAATTTATTTCCGCTCAAATGAAAAGCTCCACACGTAAAGATCCACATAACTGAAATACAGGTATCTGTTCAATTGAAATGTTGTTTTCGCTCAAATACAAAACATCAGCTTAAAGGTTATATTTCATTCAGACGCCTCATGGATTGATTTTCTTTCAAAATTTTGTAATATCAATTTTAATTTTGAGCTTTGTCGTATTTGATTACTTGTCTAACACTGTTTCACATCCAATGAATTTGGATTTTTCAAATTATCAATTTCTGAAAATCGAAATAAATTTGAAGTTTTAAAAGCAACCTGCGAACAGCTCAGCTGCGAATTCTGGAAAATAGAAAATAAATGAAATACTTTATAGAGTACGGTATTATTTATATACATATTTTATATTACTGCAAATACACGTTGTGTAAATAAATTTGATATACCGCTTGCACATCAAATGACAGAAAATCACAAAACATTGTAAGTATACATTTTAATTCAAATTTCAGAATTGCCTGCGCTTTCTGTAAATAAAGAAGATAAATTGCACAAGCGTTAATTCGCATGCCTAGGTACAACCCTGCAATTGACAGTGCAATGCGTGATGCTTGAGCGTTTCGGAACAAAGTATAAAAACAATACCTGGTGTCTATCCGTTTTAAAAATATAAATCTCTTTTACACCGATAACCGAGCTATACACCGGAACGAAATACAAAATGTATTTCATTAAGGATTGTAAATCAGCGCTGATTAAAACTTAGACAATACTGATTCCCTAATGCATAAAATAACACAGAAGGTATCCAGTTATTGAATATCGGCTACATCATGGTTCGAAATGCACATGGTAAATGCTATTCTATTTTAAAATGAGCAATGGCGATTAATTCAAGGTCAGTAATATCCGATGCTAGTTCTGATCATCCATTAATATTGACTCAGGCTTGAGGCATTAAAAGTACACGTAGCATTGAAACAGCCCATGGAACGAGGATTACCAGCATTGCTGGCATACACAAGCACGACGAAAAACATTTAAGAAAAGGAGAAGCAATTCTGTTATACGAGGGTTGTTCGATATGTCATGTGTATTGTACGATATCTCAAAAGCATTCAACTCAAATGATGAAATGAACATTACATCCCTTCAAAGTATTCGCCGTGGTTTGAAATACATAATTTTAATATCTGAATCTATTTCTGAAATGCGTCACGGTAAGCTGATTTAGATAGACCTGAGACACTGACTGATGGCTGAGATAAGGGCTTGTTGGGACTTGTAACGACGAACAGATAAGAACTTTTTAAGTTTTGGAAAAAGTTGCATGGGACTAGATCTGGAGTGTTGTGGTTGTGGAAAGACGGTAACCTTTTCCGACTTCAAAAATTGCTTCACAGCCTCAGATGTATGTGATGGAGCCTTATCATGAATTAAACGAACATGCCTAGATCCTGAAACAGGGCGTCTTTTATGATAATATGTCTTGAGCTTTTTAGTAACATCTCAATGATACCGACCTTTAGCACTTTTGCCCTTCGGCACTGGAATTTGTACGGCTCTACCATTACATGAGAATAATATGCAATAAAGAACCTTCCTTGTGCGTATGGTTATTTTAAGCAACTACGTGCCTTCTACCATGTTTAGTTAGCCATATTTTGTTTCCAATATTCCTTACTGGTTCGAAACAGTCACCAGTAACAATGTTTGCAAATAGTCTTTGATTAAATTTGGGAAACATTTTGAGCAATTCCTTACCGGTTTGTACTCGTACCAATATATGCGGTATCCATCTGGCAGAAATATTTCATACTTTCAAAATATGCTTCAAAATGAAATGCACCCGCGATAGAGATATACGAACAGCTTTGGCAATATCACATATCGTGTTTCAATTTTTCCCTGACTTTTGATACATTTACCATGCCTGTTTCAGCCAAAGGTCAGCCAGATTTTGCTGCATCTTTGACGAACTCCATGCCAGTTAGAAATTCCTTTTTCCACCTACAAACTGTCTCATAAGATACCTAATTAGACCCATAAACGTCATCCAATTCAGTAGAAATCTGCCTTACCGAATGACCGAGTTTTCTGCGAACTTTTATATAAGTTCTAATTTCGGCAATATGCTCAACCCGTTTCTCAACCAATTTTACAACAGTGTTCAACGGCTGGCTCGATTTAAATGACTATAAGTTTAAAACTGTGGAGCTGATGGCTCGTGTTAAAACCGTTCGAAAGGTATTGAATAGAGTTATGCAGGAGTATCATCATCCACGAAATCGTGCAAAGCGTTATCGCGCTGTAGTACAATACACATTACATATCGAACAGCCCTCATAGAAGTAGATCCGTTTATTGAGACCTGATACATGTACTTAATGAAATACTTCAGTAGTGAGATCGATCTTGCATTACAATTTAGGATAATATAACGTATATGAATACACTGTTTGACAAGAAACGACGTTCATACAGTTTTACACGAGTGGGATGTATAGACTAAGTTAAGAATTACCCGGGCATCAACCTCAATTAACTACTATCTTTTTAATGTTCAATACTTTTATACTTGAGTATGAGAGAAGGAATCATGGGATAGCAGTGTGAACACGAAGACGTTTCCCGGATAACAAGTGTGATTGATTGTTTGATTGATTGATGTTTTCCGCCACATTCAACAATTTTTCAGTTATCTGGTGGCGTCCAGTTTTTGTTGGTGGAGGAGAGAACCCAGATACAATGTACCTGGGAAGAGACCACCGACCTTCCGAAAGTAAATTGGCAAACTTTCTAACATTTATCGGCGCGTGCGAGATTCGAACCCGCGCCGACTAGAGGTGAGAGGTCTTGTAGTTTTGAGCGCGATGCTCTAACCACTCGGCCACAGAGGCTCCTCTGAAGTTTGAATGCTTAAAGTATATATGCCGTAATTTTTGGACATTTCGGAGGGGAAAAACGTGTTTTCTATACGGCTATATATGTTATACACTTTATGCAAATGAAGCAACTAAACTCAATCGCATTAAAAAGTAATCAAGGTAATATCCTGTTTAATCATGCATTCTCAGAGTAGGATTGTGCACGCTCTATTTTGAAATATGTGACATTGGACTCGGGATTTCTAAAATCAACAACTAAATGGCGATGTGAATGCGTGGATGGCCTGCAGGCTGTTTGACGGACACATTCAGACAGCCCGACGGAAAATAGGGTAGAGAGAACCACTTTGAACAATGGCGAGGGAGTTGAATTTCATGTTTAGTATGGAATGACCATTCAATACGACTACATACTGCAAAAGAAATTCTCATTCCCCATATGTTTCTAATACTATTTTTCTCGAGCACTTGCGCAGATCCATCATAAACGTCATTCCTTCACGAATATTTATTAGAAAATAATCGTTTTCCCCTGACATCAAGTAGAGTAGTACTACTTTAGTACCCGTATAAAATTTGTTGAATCGTATTATTATTGATCAGTTGTCACACTGACAAAATTTTGATCTGGTTTTTAACATCGAACAAAATATGTTTAATACGCGCATATTTATTTAAAATACGTTAGCAAGTCAAACACATCAACTCCTTTGGGTTTCCCCTTCTTCTTCTTATCGGTAGAGGCACCCACTCAAAATTGACTATTATGTGTCTTTGACTATTATATGCCTTAATCTGTGTTTCAATGCATGGGGATTATTTAATGCATTTCAATATTATTCACGTTTCCAATGTTTTTTTGCCTTCGGTATCTATACAAATTGTAACGATATGCATTTCTTTAATGAATACGCTGCAGTTGCAACCAATGCATATATGAAAATAGAACTAGTTCATAAATATAACACATCTATTACAACGGCTGGGAATTCTGACAAAAATGAAAATATAATGTAGATATTAGAATAAATTTTAATTTTCAAAATACTTTTAATAGATAAATCTCATTTTGAGAATGCATGGGGTTGGAACCGTCAGCATTCTTTATGAAGCGCGGTAGCACTTACGGAAAAGTACACCGTCATGAGGGTTTTGTAGTGCATGCCCTCATGCCTTTTCAGACATGAAATTTATTTTAATGTTTACACTTTACTTTCATTTTTATTGGAATCCCCAATCGTTAAGAAGACGCAATATACGTCTTAAAATTCATACACACATTGCTTACAACTGCAAAGCATTCATGAAGAAATGGATATCATTACAATTTGTAGAGACATCAAAGATAAATAATTGGAAACGTAAATAATTTATAAAGGTATCAATTACAACTTTACATGCTAACGCGGTTCATGAAAAATATGCCGGCGTGAAGTGGTACAGTTTATACCTTCATGAAACTGAGTCTGATCTTTCCTTTATCATGTGGAATGGTGGTGTAAAATGTTAAAAGTCACTAAGTACGTCCTCAGTACTCCTTGCATATCATATAAGGTGGCGACTAAAGGGGGAGGTCCTTTGGATGAGATCGCAAAAACCGAGGCTGCGTTTCACATCAGGCCTGGCAAGATAAAGATCCCTCCCTGCTCAAAGGCCGTAAGCCCCGTGCATAGGCCAAAATTTTGCAGATCTTACCGACAATGGTGACGTCTCCATATGAGTGAAAATTATCAAGCGGAGCGTTAAATAATATACAACAAACTAAATATTTTGGATATAGATGGCAGCTGAATATTCGCGTTTGTTTTCGTCACAACTGAGGACGCGGATCCCCACGGAAACCCATTTTGCTTGCATAACAACTCATGGTTTGAAAAAAGTGAAAACAGTTAATATATCTTTGTTTTGGCATTGGATTCTTTTGTATCCCTGAGGATATTGACTTTATTTCATGTATGTGGAATCAGTTACGCTATTATCATTATATGTAAAGGTGAAGATAATTAACAGTATTCAATCTGGTAATTCCCATAACAATTAAAAATCAGCGAGATGAGCAAACACGGACCCCTGGATTCACACGAGGTGGGATCAGGCGCCTACGAGGAATAAGCATTCCCTAAACAGCCTAAAATTGATATAAACCACGTCAGACAGCATTTGACCTAATGGGGAGTTGTAATGGTAAACCAAACCGTTATAACGACCATAAAATACGCGAAATACTGACTTTAGAGGATATTGTGCAAACTTCAAATCATCAAAATTTCAACACTAAATTTGCACATAAATATGGTGATCATAATTGATTTCTTATACATTAAAAATAGCAAAAATTCATAATAACTATCGCAATATCGCAATAAACACTTATTTTTTTTTATCTTTTGAAAGACTTCATTTAAAATAACAACTGACTATTTGCGTTGCCTTCATAATTTTGTGAAAACAAATTCTTAAAAATTGAAAGATTACAACGATTGGGAATATATATATTCAATAATCAAAAGTAATCAGGAGATAACCATGATTACAGTTACATCCTAAGCTGTAATTACTTATTTTTTCAATTATTACATCGAATTACTTGGATAAAAAAGTAACACATTATAGCTGATTACGAATAAAGATTACTATACTTCTGATAATGTCTGACATCTCACAGATTTAGGTGATACTAAAAATACAAATCAGAGAGATGAGCAAATTACGGACCTCTGGAAATACCAGATGCTGGATCAGTAAATGTAATGACCATTACCGTTGATAAGATATCATATAGATTTATTAATTCTTTGTAACATGTAAGCTGTGCACAGATGAAATTTACAAAACTTATTTTATGGCATATTGTAAACCTCATTTGAATAAAATACTGGCAAGACTTCTTTGAATAGAAAATACATTTAATGTTTTGCAAATTAAAATAAAAAAATTAGAGTGTTATTACGATTTATTGCGTTTTAAGAGTCACTCTCTCTAAGCATAAACATTTTCAAAATGACGATGGAAAGGTCACCTTACCGATTTTACTAAAATTTGAGATATAATGATAATCTGATACCCTCTGAACGAATTTGGTACCAACATTTGTTGTTGAGACACCGTTAATTTTATTGATGTACAAGTTTCTTCATTACTCACTAAAAGATTTAGGTTAATTATAACAAATACAAAATAAAACATCATTAAACTAATATTGGATTATCTAGTGTTCTGGGGTCAATTTTTTTTATGTTTTGACATTTTGACTACTTTGAAAAATACCAATTTTAGGTCAATTTATGATATCATTTACAGAAAAACGCATCAGAAGAAATCTATGAAAGTTATTTAAGATTTAAATCATCCCCTAATATGTAAAATATTAAAATTTAAATAATATTATGTTTTGCTAAATAAATGAATACAGCTTCAAAATTGGTTGCCATGGTGATATTGAAAAATCTCAAAATCTGGATATGAGTCAAATTTTATTATTTGTTTTCGATACAATATCTTTAATCTATTATATGTGGCATAAATATAATGCACTATTAGGTTTCAGAAACATTTTGTTTGCCATAGCAACATAGCAACTCCAGTATTTTATGTCATAAAGTTGTAATGGATTACCTAGTATACTAATGTACCCAAAAGCAGTACAGGTTTTCTTATCACCGTGTGACGGTGAAAATTATATCTCATTGTCACAACATCTTTGAACATATTAATTGATGTAAAAAAAAAAAATAGTTGCCCAAATTAACAATACCAGTGATTAATTACTTTGTTATAGTTACCATAACAATTATAATATGATTCATTTTAGTTTGGAACAAAATTGCTTGGTATGAATTTAAACTGACTTGTGAAGGCAGAAACGTGTGTCTTGTGAAAGTATTCTTTCATATCATAATCTAAATAATTGTTGTAATATTTCCATGGATTATTTACAAGTTGATGTATCAACCATCTATAAAATCTTGAAATCAAAAGGCATGGTTAGAAGATTATATGTCTAAAAAAAACAAATTTTTATGAATGTTCTTGAATTACTTTGTATTAATTTACTTCAGTAGACTGATTTTGTAATATCATAACTTTAGATATATATTCATGAGCTAGCTCAAAATATACTAATTAACACAGTTACACAACATTCAGTTTGCAGTGGGTTGCTGAAGAGCCCTGTTTCCATGAAAACATGGTGTTGGTTCTTTACATTTCTTTTCATTAATATTAATCAATAGATTTTTACCTGCTTATACTCAGTTGCGTAAGTTTTAACCACAGCTAATCCAAAAGCCTTCTTATAAAAAACTTTTATCTCTATGGAAACATTACAAATGTGTAGGAAATGTTTAACTCCTACATGCAACTCTGGTATACTAGCTTAATGTACCTAAACAATTTTGGCACCGATTTGTGTCATCCATCACCATTCAGAATTTCTGAACAGTGTTACATATGTACTACAGAATTTCTAATATCTTTGTCCATCAATTGAAGCTACAATGAACCAGCAACATTAATGTTGGTTTTGTCATAATCTCCTTATGCCACCCTTCAATTTCATTTCTTTTTGCATTAATCTCACTTTGGTGGAAAAAAACAAGCTGTACTCTTTCCATAGACACCGTGGATACACAAGTGCACTATTCTACTTGTTCAAATCCTTATATTTCCATGAATATCTGATTCTGTGACAAAGGCAAAATCGGTGTCAAATAAAAGTTGTTGTTGTAAAAACAAGTTTAGGTTTAGGTTTTCTATCAAAATAGGGAAATGGATATATATATATATATATATATATATATATATATATATATATATATATATGACTTAACAAAATGCATAATAGAGAGATGAAATTCAAAATACCTCCCAATTTCTCATTTGAAACAAATTGTATGCCCATCTTGTAATATTTGAACGATCCTGTTTCTGATTCTATTAAATATTAATATTGTACATTTTAAATAAAAAATCCCTTGAGGAATGGAATCCAGTATTGCTGTCTTTGAAGCTCACATTGCAGGAAATGAGTTCAAAAATATTCATTCATTTGTTCCAACAATCTAAAAATGAGTTTGTAACCAATGACTACACAATATATTTATGTTTTATATATCAGTTTTTTACAGTAAACTACATGTGCAGTTGAAATGTTCAGTTGAGTATAATTCCTTCCATAAAGGGGGATGAAGTTTTCAAAAAAGTTCATTAAATATTCTCTAGCAGTCTAACTGTCTGTAATTTCTTTGTGGATATACACCAGCTGAACACAATAGGTTTGAATCTTTCAACAACATGTTCGATCCACTTCAATTTTATTTGCCCACAGTCGTGTTGCCATATGATGATGTTGAGTGTAATACATTCCTCGCAGAGAACATTTCTGTCTTAATTTCATTTTGAACATCCCATTTTGAACTTGCATTCCTGATAGTCAGTCTAAAAATGTATAGAAAAAATAATAAGTATTTCGTGCTAATTAATGACATCAGGGTGACCAACTGTAGACTTCAATATGAAATAGAACTGACAGATTCATAGATATTTACGAATTCTAAATTTAATGTGATAAACATTCATAATCATCGGCATTTCTCAAGTCTCATTCAAGATTTTGCCAGAGGTTCAGAGGTTGTGATAATTGCATAATTATATAGATTTGTTTACTGTCAAGTGATTTCACAAACTGGGTCAAAATAAATACTAATAAAGTACTCATGGATGTGAACCAGTATGAAATTGAATACATTTAATGTCCATTTCATTGTTGTCATCATGATCGCAGCGTAAATCCACTGATACATCATCATTGAATTTTAGCTGATTGAAACACGTAAACCAGCTCAAAATTATGAAAATAATGAATTATGAAGTTATGATTTTTTGGTTTTTGAAGGCATTTATTCTATATATGTTATAACGTTCCAGCAAACTGATTTTATTTTTACAAATTACACACAACATATCTTAGTCAAATATTAATGGAAGGTTGAATGAAAAATTAATGTACACATGTTAAGTATGAATATTTAACATTCACCAACGATCACATATTTATACCAAATTGGATGTCTTGTTGTCATGAAAACACAAGTCAATGCACATTTTAAAGGTGTCATGATTGCAAGACTAAAGTATACTTTGTGTAAAATTTCGTAAAAAACTGTGATGATGGTTTTCCACATCATTTTAATGCGGGACAGAAATTTATTCATAAATAGAAATATATTGAAAATTAAAAAAAAAATGCTGTTACGGTAATTCTCAATTTTTCACTTTGCAATGTTAATGTTTATTTATAGGTATTTCTTAAAAACCTATTTCTATAAAAATCAGTTGACTGTTTTTCATTATTTTCATCGTTACCGAGTGAATGTGTGGAGATAATTCTGTCCTTTGGTAACGACAGTACCAGCAACCAGTCTTTGAAAAGTAATTGCATCCACTTAGTGTCTAGTTTTATACCATCACTTTAATTACAAATTCATTGGTTGACTAAAATATGCTATCGAATGAGGAATTTGTGTTTGTAACTTGGCTCCTATAAAAACCTGATTCCAAAGACGCAGTAAATTCGTGGTATTTAGATCTCTTTACGTGAACATTAACTATTTGTACTTATTGCCAGGGCTACTCAGAAAATCTTGGTACATACAATTCAGAATATTTCGGTGCTTTGAATATTTTGTCTCTATGGAAACGTTAGTTATGAATTGTAACAGATACCTTTAGTTGTTCGCTTTCCTACTTTTTATGGCACTTATTTTTATTATTTATCATCATCCTACTGATTGTAAGAGTTAGTGCTAGTATATTACATACTCTGTGGGGAGGGATATGCGTGTGTAGAGGTCCGTGTGTGCGTCTATGTATATATGTATATAAGTACCAGAAATCGTAATATCTCTATGTTTGTGTCATTATCTGTACTCACTGTTTCTAGATATCATTTTTTTCTCAATAAGTCCAGTATTGGTGGCAAAAAGAGATGGGTGGTGTTTTGTTTCATTTTTCTTTAACTCACTCCATGAGTGCACTTTCTAAAAAGAATGCTGCAAATTAGTTTGCTTCCATAAATACCGGATTCAGTGACAAAGACATTAAAGAAAATATGCATGATATTATATGCAATATAAAAGCAATTACCAATAAAATTTCCTACACCTTCATTGTTGAAAACAACATAATGACATCGATGGATTTAAACTATCACAACAGAAGGTTATACTGGTGGAGTTTTGTGCGGAGAACAGGTTTATGTTCGCAGAATTAGAAAACCAATAGAGGATATTCAATGCTTTGTTGTTACTCAAGAGTAAAAATGACACTTTTGTTATGAATGTTTTCGATGAATTTCAGTATTTCACAGTTGAAAATGTAATAAATATAATTATTTGTAAAACTAAATTAATGTGTATCCAACAATAAAACATTGAATTTTCTGTTTATTACATTTTCTTACGTTTTCCTGTCCATCTAACCACTTTCAGACCTCCTTTCAACCCAGTCTGTACTGAACGTTCAGAACAATATTGCGCCAAAATAGTACCTTAAGAAAAGTATAAAGTATATAGAAATAAATACATTTGAACAATAAAACAACTTTGATTAATTTCTATCAAATAAAAACACGGTAAAGTATTTTTGTTACGTAAAAATAAAGGTGGTTGTATTTATCGCGGATGAATTTTACGAGAGTTCCGATTGTTAATTTCACAGTGAAAATAACACTTTTGTTATTTTCACTGTGAAAATAACAAATGTGAAAATATAGTTTTTTTGAAAGGATAAATTTCAGTATTTCACTGCTGAAAGTATAATAAACATAATTATTTGTAAAACTAAATTAATATGAATCGAACAATACGACAACCTTTTGATTTTGAAGGGAATTGTGTGTATATTTTGGTGTGTTTGAAATAGGACTGTTTTGTAATTATCCTGATCGCTTTCAATTAGCATAAATAAAAACCAGGTATTTATATAAGAGAAAAACACCTGAAAAATCTGGTACTTTTTAGGGTACTTCTAAAATGCGAAACGAAACAAACGAAATGAAACGAAACCTACCGAAACAAATCAAAGTATTCTTATAACGAAATGAAATCAAATGGAATCAAGACAAAAGAGAACAAACGAATCTTACCAAATGCTCTTGCTTACTACTGTCTCAAACACCAGTTCTTCAAGCAGTGTTTATAGCTAACCAGTGGGCCACTTAAAATGGTTCAGTAAAACCACATTAAAGGGGAGGAATATTTCATTTGGATATCAGTATGGCAACTTTCACATAGGCCTAAGATGATCGCTTGTGTTACCATTTTCACATTTTCATCATCATAAACGAATAGTTCGATTATACAGTCTGTTTCATTTCATTTGTTTCCGTTTCGTTAAAATTTTTTTTCGGTAGGTTTCGTTTCATTTTTCCAATACGTTAGATTTCGTGTCCGTAAGTTTCGTTTCATTTCGGTAGGTTTCGTTTCAATTTCATTTCGCGTTTTACAGGTACCGTAATTGTAACCGGTAAAGCTCAAGACTCTGCATACACATCAATTGAGAGATATGATTTTTATGAAAATGTTCGTCTTATCTGATAATACGTTTGTCAACACTAACACAACTTATTTGTTATGTATGTAACGGTACTTTTCAATAAACTACATGTAAAAAAGCATTGTTCAGTTAAATACAATTCCTCTGATATGAGGGAATGGAATGTTCGAAGATATTTCCCATCTATTCTCCTAAAGTTTCGCTCTGTGGTTCTCTTAGCGGACACAGTCCAGCCGAACAAAACAAGCCACATGACCACATTCTTTGATAAACCATGTTAGATCCACTTAAATTTACTTCATCAAAATCCACGGTTGTCTTGTCATATTATGGTCTGGATTCTAATACATTACAAAAAACTTCTCTGTCTTAATTTTATTTTGCTCATGCAAGCTGCAATGTCCTGGTAATCACACACACACACACACACACACACACACACACACACACACACACACACACATATATATATATATATATATATATATATATATATTTTAAATAAAATATATTTCTTGAAGATCAATAATGTCCGATCTACATGTAAATGACCCAACTGCTAGTTCAAAGTGAAATTGAATTGACCGATCATGAATATTTACAAATACTAAAGCTAATGTGATATATACCTTGTAATATTGAATGCGAACAAGGTATATCCATATATAAACGATGATTAGCATAAAAATGTTCACATTCCTCACAAATTGCTCGCAGACACCTTTTATGTCAAATGTATGATTCCTTTCCGGCTAATCTTCAAAGTATTTCCAAGTTTTGTCGTCTCTATCACAGACGTAAAAATTAGCACCAGCGGTGGATGCAGAAATGTCTGAATGCATGGGAAGAATAAAGGGCTGGGGCTGTCTTTAAGTCGCCTATGGTCACGTGAAAAATCCCTTCGAGCTATTTATTTCCGACAAAATAAGACATAATGTAGTATTTTTAGACCTATTTCTACAACATTTAGATCATATTTATAGTCGAATGGAGCACTACTGAGAATAGTTTTAATTCCACAGACACAATCATCAAATAAACCATTAGATCGTATTGTTCTTCAACAAAAGCTTGCAGTATCAGATTTCAAAAGAGTACTAAATTTGTCAAAAAATCTCTTAAAGGAATTATCTACCGATATAGAAGAATTCCTATCGTCCTTTGATTTCAGTGGGATCGGACGGTTGCTACTGTTATGTAACTACGAGGACTTGGAATTCTTTATCAAGCAACTGGAAGTTCCATAACTATTTTCATAAAAATGTTGGGGAGAGTTCATTAGCGATGTGACGTAAATAAAAAGCTACTTACCAGTACTGCATACTTTCTAGAGATAGAATTTCAAAGATTTTTGTTTTAACATTACGACGTGAAGATAACGAACAGCGATCAATCCCAGTTGGACACACACGGATCCCTGCTGAATCAGATGCTTAGTTCGAGTAAGCACCCCCTTCTCGACCTTTCGCACCTGCCATGATCCCTAAATCCTCATCAGGTATACAGAAATAGCCGTAGTCAAACCCAGTGTGTAAAAACAGCTGTACAATTAGTATGAAACACATCAGAAAGCATTAGACCTAACGACATGTTGTGTTGACAAACTAGGTTGTTATAATGACCATAGCGTTTGCGAAATGCTGAGTTTAAACGAGACTCCTAAAACCCCTGTAACGTCAATTTGTTTGTCAGTAGCCTGTTTTGATATAAAATGTGATCAAATCAGAATAGGCTGTTGCGTATAAATCATCTGAGAGGCATAAACATCATATACGGGTGATTGTGGAATATATCTACATAAATATAGGAATTGACAATGGAGAAGCTGAAGTCATCCCGTTATTCATAAAGTTAAACTGTTAGTTTGTTGTTAACTCTTATGTTCAATAAAATATCAAAATATGAATCAGATGCTAAAGACTCTGTGTTGTCTTTTATTTTGAGTTCACTGGGATATACCAATTCAATGTAAGAATGAAAATGATTATTGCTAATAAATAAAACGTCGCCGATATATTCAAATGTCGAGCTGCAGGCCGCAGGAATATATTTTTTTCCTCCTGTTGTAGCTTTTGAATAATATAAAATATATAAATAGGTCAGCTAATAACAGTACGACATTATTTGATTATTTCATGTTTGCGGGTATTGCATAGATAGAAGAAAATGTCAAACACTTGTGAGTGCCTCTCAGTGTTGCAATTAGTACTAAATTTACTTAAAATCCCACATAAAATAGCCAGGAAAACTACACAGCGCCTACTATTATTGATCACAAAATAAAACAATATTCATCGAACTCTCAATGCATTGTAGGCAAGTCAATTATTCTGGATTAGAGGTACCAGGCAGTGGGATGTTCAATGAATGGACTATATTCATGTAAACCCTTACATTTCATTAGCATTAACTAATCGATAAACGAGGACACGTGTATGTGACTTCTGTAAGTTTTGTCCTACTATGAAATGTATAGGTCACTATAGAGCTAGCAACATGGGTCAAAACCATACTTCTCAGTGCCATCGCATTTTTGGAATTAGTCGCTGTTGTTGTGTAACGCTCACACTTACGGCCCTGAGCGCCATGCACGGCTAACATTTTGTGGTACTTCCCCTACATCTTATCATATGAGTGGAAAATTCTTCAATGTGATATAAAATAACATACAAAGAAAAATCAAGAAAATTATTTTGTGGATAATGTGTCTTTATTATAGTTCTTGAAAACAAACAAATCGTGAAAGTGGATCATTTATTAGTTTGCTCACAAGGTTATTTCCTAAAGGAAGCCCATGGAGATCCTCAGCACTCCTAGCTTGTTGTAAGAAGCGACTAAACGGGGCGATTCTATACGGATGAGACTGCAAACACCGAAGTCCCGTGTCACAGCAGGTGTGGCACGTTAAAGATCCCTCCCTGCTCAAAAGCCATAAGCGCCGAGAATAGGCCGAAATATTGCAACCCTTCATCGGCAATGGTGATGTCTCCATATGAGTGAAGGACTCTCGGGCCCCGTGGGGACCCGGGTTAGAATAGGTCCTCAGTACCCCTTGCTTGTCGTAAGAGGCGATTAAATGGGGCGGTCCTTCGGATGAGACCGCAAAAACCGAGGCCCCGTGTCACGGTAGGTGTGGCACGTTAAAGATCCTTCCCTGCTCAAAGGCCTTGAGCGCTGAGCATAGGCCTAAATTTTGCAGCCCTTCACCGGCAATGTTGACGTCTCAATATGAGCGAAAATTTCTCAAGCGGGGCGTAAAACATCATACAATCAATCAATCAATCGAGCGGGACGATAAACTATATATAATCAATCATATTTCCTAACATATGTACATATGTACCCGGTATTGTTTATAAAGCCACTGGACGTTTCTTAACTTTCTATTTTTAGAACAATATTTGGGGAACTTCATTAGAGATGTGACGAAACAATCCCATTTACCAGTATCGTATACTCTCGAGAAGACTTTTTAAATACCAAAAATGGAGATTTTTTGGTAAGAAGGTATCTGCAAACTAGCATGGGATACCGCATCTCTGGAGACTGCTTAACGACCGATTTCGACAGCAATACAAACAGGCTTATTCTCGAGTGTGAATCCTGCTCAGTGATAAAAAAAACTACGGACTTTACTTTGGGAATTTTAATTACTGTAAACTTCTTCATTGATAAATTTTAATGCAATAACTTCTGATCCATAACAATACCGTCAGTATCCATTTCAAAGAAGAGTACAAAGCTGTTGAAATTGGTGAAACTCCAGAATCATCATCTCTTAAAAACAAAACAGAAACTTGGTGCTTATAACAGATTCAGAGCCTCAACTAGTCCTAAGTCCTAAGTCATTCCGAAATATGTTCTATTAGCCGTAAACACTAATCAGATATACACCAGGGCTTTCCTCAGTTTCACATTATATTAGGATTATCATCGACTTAACCTCCACCAGGCACTCACATTAATAGACTTATTGCACATTTACCCATATAGGATACATGTAATGCTGAGTCATGGATATGTTTACTTCGGTGACCTTTATGTACATGAAACCTACTCAGTGCAATTCGGATCGCCACACATTCTTTTTTTTTGGGGGGGGGACCAAGTTGTACATTTGTATCCCCCTATTTCTGATGAATAAATTCATTATACAGTCCCTGAAACGTTCTACTTTCCCATTTTTTGTTCGTTCAGGGTTCGTTCATCGTTCGTTTAGCGTTCGTTCACTGTTTTCCGTTCCCAAAGCTTTCTCCGTTTATCGTTCTCCGTTTTCCGTTTATCGTTCTCCGTTTATCGTTCTCCGTTTATCGTTCAACGTTTTCCGTTCATCGTTCACCGTTTTCAGTTCTCCGTTTATCGTTCACCGTTCTCCGTTTTCCGTTCATATTTCCTCATTTTCTTTCGAAACATCAATGAGAAGGGACACGCATTATTGTGAGATATGAAGCGAAAAGGCGGCAGAAAACTGTCCTATCATATCAGGAATTTAATTCTGAAATACAAACGTTTATCATTTTCAACAGTGAAAATTAAAAAAAAAATTACAGGACTCGCATCAATTTGTCACATCGAGACAAGGAATTCGAAATTTCATAAATAACACAAAAGACTTATATCCAGGGGTCCGCGTTTGCCCATCTCTCGGAACTGTATTTTCTTTTGGCATTTACTGTTTGTTGCTTAGTCGTTACATTGTTTTCCATCGAAGGAACTTATTAGAAATATTCTGAGTAAACAGATAATTTTGCTATTATCGTTTTCCGTTCTCCGTTTATCGTTCACCGTTTTCCGTATATCGTTCTCCGTTTATCATTCACCGTTTATCGTTCACCGTTCTGCGTTTATCGTTCATCGTTTTCCGTTTATCTTTCACCGTTTTCTGTTCTCCGTTTATCGTTCACCGTTTTTCGTTCTCCGCTCACTTTCCGTTTAGCGTTCGTTCAGCGTTCGTTCACCGTTCAAGTGGGAAAGTAGAACGTTTCAGGGATTGTATAATGTCGTTTATGTTCCTAATCTACTGGCCAGCGATCCAAAGCGTTCCATTTAATTTGATATAGGAGGTGAATATACGAAATGCATACTTGATTGGAAATGCGATTCATCAACTTCACAAAGATGAATTGCTGGGTCAAGTAAATGTTCTACCAAGTCCCTATCCTTGCTGCTCACGAAAGTATTAACAGCTGTGAAGGAGACACTTAATACGTATTGTGCCACAATGTGTGTCTGAAGTGAAATAAATCAAATTTGGATTTAAAACATTCAAAAGAACTTCTAGTAAATTTCAAGTTGCAACACATTTCTCAAATGAAAACGCTAAAATAACTAACAGAATTTAATCTTGTAATTCCTATAGAAAATACAAATCAGAGATATGGGCAAACGCGGAGCCCTGGTCATACCAGAGGTGGAATCCTAGGAGGAGTACGCATCCCCTGTCGACCGATCACATCCACCGTCAGCCCTATATTCCGATCAGGTAAACGGAGCAATCCGTTGTCAGAATCAGTGTGCGAAGAACAACCTAACAATTGGTATGAAACACATCAGACAGCTTTTCACTTAATGGTAAGTTGTACTGGCAAACTAAATCCTTATAACGACCATAAAATTTTCGAAATGCTGACTTTAGACGAGACTGTACAAACCCCTGTAACATCAACTTCTTTGTCAATAGCCCGCCTCGATTTAAATTCTGATCATAAATAGAACAAGCTCTCCGTATTCAATCAATCTAGAGATATAAACTCCATATGCAGGTGATGATGGAATATTGCCACAAAAATTAAGGGAAGTTGACGATGGCGAAATTGAAATCATCCCGTTTGTTATAATATTTAATTGTTAGTTTGCCGCCGGAATCTATTTTCAGTAACATATTTAAGTACGAAGCAGACGTGGAAGACTCTGTGGTGTCTTTTATTTCAAGTTCACTGGGATATATCGAATCAACATATGAATGAAAATGGTCATTGTTAATAAGCAAATCGTCATCGATATATCTAAATGTCAAACTGAAGGCCACGGCAAGAGATTTTTTTCTTCTCGCGTTGAAGCTTTTGAATGAATTCTGCTTCGTAAGAATATAAAAATAGGTCATCTAACAAAGGAGCACAATTCGTGCCCATGGGAATTCCAAAAGACTGTTGGAAGACCTGATCACCATAGACTATGAAAATATTGTCAATGAGGAACTCTGACATCCTTTTATTATCAAACTCAGGGTACTTGAGCGTGGAGTCAGACAAATAATTTTTGGGATGACCAATCACTAAATATGAATATTTCATTTTACCATTCTTCTTCACGAAACAACTGTCTATGATGTACAAAAGTCTAGTCTTTAATTCATCGTGAGCTATGGTGGTGTAAAAAGTTGTAATGTTGTGAATTCGAGAAAAGTTTTGTGAATTCAAATTCAATAAAAGTTCTTTAGAATTTTTAAGAATCCACATTTGATTAACACCACTTCTGGCATATGCACTACGCTTGACGTTTCTCCTTCACAGCAGTTAATATTTTCATAAGGAGCAAAGATAGGGGCTTGGTAGAACATTTACTAGATCCAACAATGTATCTTTGTTTGTAAGGGTTTTTTGTGGAGTTTGGGGGATCCAGTATAGGTACGGTAATTCATATTCATCCGCTTCATTGACTGGGATATTAAATGTATTTAAAACTGAAGCATGATTTTGAAGAATTTCATCTTTTGAAAGGGCAGTTGGAGTATATGTGCAATTTTTCAACACTTCACAGAACCATTCCTCTCAAAATATTAAAGACCAGAATTTTAACATCATAAACATTTGCGTCTTTAACAAACGTGGAATTAGGAAATATTCCTATCTAGTGATCAGTTATCCAAAACGTTACTTTGTTAAACATGCATAAGTACTCTTAAACTGACATTAAAAGTCGCTGGAGTTCCTCAATGTCAATATCGTTGCATTTTTTGGTGATCGGGTTTCCCAATAGTTTGTTGGACACGAATTGTTAACTGTTAACTGACCAATATTTATATTCATATGAGGCAGGATTTATTCAAAAATTTCTACATAAGAAGACAAGAATATCTTGATGTGGCCTTCAACTCGACATTTAGATATATCATCGACTTGTTATCTATAAAAAAATTCTCATTTCAATCATATATCGATTCAATATGCAGCGGTCGCGGTCGCTCAGTGGTTAGAACGTTCGTTTCGTAGCCAAGAGGTTGTGAGCTTGAACCGTGTCAAACCTAAGACGTAAATATAGGTAGTGAATGCTCCTTCGCCAAACGCTAGGCAGAAGTGAGAATCACAGGTCTTTTGATATCACCTTAAAACAAGAACCCTAACTGCTACGGCCCTGAGCGCTAAGCATAGGTCTAAATTTGTGGTACTTCACCTACAACTAGTGACATCTCAATATGGATGAAAAATTCTAAAAGGGACGTAAATCAAACAAAGCATTAACAACTGATTCGATATATCCCAGTGAAATCGAAATAAAAGACACAACAGATACCTCCGCATCTGCTTCGCACGTGTATATGTCATTGAAAATAGATGTTAACACCAAATTAACAAATCATCCTTATGACAAACGGGACTATTTCAGCGTCTCCATCGTCAACTTCTCAATTTTTATGTAGCTATATTGCATCATCACCTGCATATGGTGTTTATGTATCTCAAATAATTCTATACGCAAGAGATTGTTCTGCGTATCAACAGTTTTTAAATCGAGGCAAACTACTGACAAACAAAATTGATGTTACAGGGGTTTCAACAGTCTCGAGTAATGTCACCATTTCTCAACTTCTATGGTTGTTATAACAATCTAGTTTGCCAATACAACCTTTCATTGGCCCAAGGACAGTCTGACGTGTTTCATACCAATTGTGAACCCGTTCTTGGCACACTGATTCTGACTAGGTGGATTATTCCGTTAACATGATCACGATATTGGGTTCACGGCGCGTATGACCGATCGACAGGGATGTTTACCCCTCCTAGGCACTTGATCCCACTTCTGGTATAGTCAGGGGTCCATTTTTTGCCCAACTCTAATTTGTATTACATATAGAATTTATGAGATCGATCAATGTTCGTTAGCTTAGCATTCTCATTAAGTAAACGACAACTAATTGTACATCAATATGATGATTGGGTGGAATACTAAAATACACCAAACATCTGATTTATGAAGAAAATATTGCGTATGTTTGTTGACTTACACTGAGGGATAGGTAGATTTCGTTATTTTTTTCCGCATACATTTGGGCCGTTTGTGATTTTGGTGATTTCAGTACTAACTAAAGTATTGCGCCATGCTGGTAATACGAAGGCGAGTCAATAAGAAACCAGCCTAACTCATTTCCGGAAATACGCGGCGATTTAGCCGATGTTTATGGGTCTTTTGCACCATCTTATGCTCAGTTTAAATTCTGGGTAGGGGAATTCAAACGCGGTAAAACGTCTTTAGAAGGTAAAGCAAGCACAAGCGCTCGACGTTTTACCAATTTGTCGCATTTGAGAAGCAGTACACGATGTTTGACTATTGATTGTAGCCATTAAATCGATTTCATTTCCATTTCACGATGGCACGATAGGTAGGTCCTTGACAGTGTTGCTTCTTGACGGTAGGAGTCTAATTATTATATTTTATCAACCTTTTTGCCGACTATTCCAAGCAATGCAGCTGGTAAAACAGAAATCCAAGATGGCGGCGTGATATACCTTGTAAATAATTTGTTTACAGAAAGACAGTTTTTCAATTAGAGATACTTAAAACATCGAGCGTCTGTGGAAGCTAGATCTGGATGTCATCGAAGAAGAAATGTGTAACAAAGTTCGGGATCTGGTATATTACGATAGACGAATTCAGGTGGACGAAATAGCGCAAGCATTAGGCATTTCACATGGTAGCGTTTCAACATTCTTACATGATCAATTGATCGTTTAGTTATGCGTAATAGCCCGTTGAGTCCTCAGATCGCTTAAAGATGAGCAAATGGCAACCAGAGCATCAGTATGCAGGGTCTTGTTGAAGCGTATTAGGTTAAAGCATGATTTTCGTTTGTGTTTGGTGACTGTAGATGAGATTATGAACCCGAGAATAGGCTCAGAGTCGTCAGTGGGTAGGGCTGAAGTTCCCAAGGCCAAAGAAGTTCAAGACGCAACCACCTGCTGGCAAGGTCATGGCTACAGTATTTTGCAACGCAAAAGGAGTTATGTTGGACTTTTTCCCCAAGAGAAGTACAATGACTGGGGTGTACTAAGCAAACTTGCTAGGCAAGCTGAGAACCACCCTCCGTGAAAAACGCCTAAGTAAACTCTCTAAAGATGTGTTGCTGCAACAGTACAACGCGAGGATCCACAGTTGCAATGGATGCTGTACAGCGAAACGTGAATCAATTAATACCACGTCCTGCCTATTTGCTTGACCTAGCTCCTTGTGACCTCTTCCTATTGCCAAACTACAAAAAGGATATCCGAGGACGTCATTTCTAGTCTGACGAAGAAGTGACGGCTGTTGAGGAGTGGGTCGATGGAAAAGACTCTGACTCTTTCAGTTCTAGGCTAATGGTACTTGAACGATGTTGGTCTCAGTGCATCACACTAGAAGGCAATTACATCGAAACAGAAGAGGTGGATCTCAATCGAAAATAAGTTAGGCTGGTTATATACTGACTCGCCCTTGTATTTCGTTCATGTAGGTCATTTAGCGAATAAGGTGCATCTATCTTCATGTAACGTCATTTTTTTCCAAATTCTATAAGTTATTAAAATTTGGGCATAGTAGAAATATATCTTTTGTAGGAATTTAATTCACTAAATTAATTTTTAAAAAATAGCCAGTGAACTATTTCATACTGGAAAAAAAGCATTTTCTATTATTGGTTACCTTTATAAATGTTGTATATGGCAATAAATCATGTGCTAGTATTTACTCTATTGTGTGTCTATTTTTATTATGATACATGCATTTAACGTGCTACCTTAATATAGTGATTTTTTTTTTCTTTATGCCATTCTAAATTTCCTACGAAGACATATTAGTATTATGTAAAATAGAAAAATAAATTCGCATTCCACTGTCTCATAATTAGGAGAAAGAAATCTCGTAATTACGAGATAAAATTTTCTCTAAATAAAGAGAAAAATCGTGTCTATAAAGGTGAGTTGTTTCATTTGATAAATAGGAAAATGGGCCATATTAAAAATTGATCGAAACGTTATTTTTGGGATAATTTCATTTAAAAAAGGACTCCGTAAGCGGCTACCTTCCGCTATAAGTCACTAGACTTCCTAGTACATATTGACCTTTAAACCTGCAGAAATATGAATACTTTACGCGTTTCTTATGGGTGTTATTTCCTTCATTGGATTATAACAATAATTTGAAATTATTATCTTTCGAGCCGGGTTTATACGTCTACTTCTGTTGTTTTCAAAAACATGTCAGATCCTTGACAGGTGTTTGTTCTCGTTTGAGTACGGGAGTTTGATATATCCAATATTCAATGCATTTTATGTGTAACTGCACTGCTTTTTTATAACAGGGGATGTGAAGACTGTATATATAGACTGGTGTTATGTGACTTCTTCAAACGGCGGCAATACTTACCGACACAACCCCTCACCTTTTTTATTTGTACCGACGGCAATATGTATCGAGACAAACCTCCACCGTTATCATTTGTGCTAGCGGCAATATGTATCGACACAAACCCTCACCGTTATCATTTGTACCGGCGGGAATATGTACCGACACAACCCCTCACCGTTATCATTTGTACCGGCGGCAATATGTATCGACACAAACCCTCATTGTTATCACATTTTACAGGTATAACATTAGATCCATTTATTAGACTTATTGAAATAAGTTTATATTTTTAACAAAACACTAGTTTATAAGCACATACGTATTGCAATAATATATATATATATATATATATATATATATATATATATATATATATATATATATATATATATTATATCTTTAATGATCAAAACATTTCGTTCTTTTATATAGATAATGAGTACGAGAGAGAGAGAGAGAGAGAGAGAGAGAGAGAGAGAGAGAGAGAGAGAGAGAGAGAGAGTACTAGTCCTTGTTCTATATATGTAAAGTACATAGTACATTCATCCAAGAAAGTAAACCAAAAGATGCATACACTTAAAACATCAACATCATGTTAAATTGAAATTTATCTTTATACTGTGATTTCTGAAACAAGGCAAACATGTAATGATGATGACAAAAAGGAGACTACCGTCCCCATTAAGAATGACTTTGAAATCGCACAAATCCCAATATACTGCAATGGACTATTGTGTCCAATGACGGTATGTACTGTGATGCCTTGTCTCGGCATATGTTATCGTCGGCAACAATATGTGTCAACGGACGACATTATGAAATACGAGTATGTACTGTTCAGGCACGTGCATACCGTCACCGAGGACGATATGTGCAAAAATATGCACCCTCAGCACTCAAAGCTAAAAGTAAAGAGTCTTGAAATTTCACGCACAGTCACGCTAAAAAGTATGATTATTAGTTCATATTATCGTGCATGGGAAACTTGTAAAATATAATTAATTGAGAGTGCATTAGCTTACAAACATAAATCATATTAAACTTTACTTATCATTTTAAATACATGAACAAACTTTCGCTGAGTAGCTATCCTAATAGTGGAATTTTCATCCTTCAGTCAAGATCTTTTTCTAGTAATTGCGATATCTTTTCTCGTAATTTCGAGATAATTATCTCGTGATTACGAGATCATTTCTAGTAAATACGATATAAAGGAATGTAAATTTATTTTATATGAAACTAGGAGGCTTTCGTAATTTAAGCCTTTTTCTACAGTAGTATAAAAATGAATTATAAAGACCCCGAAAACTGAGAGTAATTGTGACGTCAATCTTGTAGTTCACTATCTGCACTACTACGACATATAAACAGATTACAATAAATAACCGTTGCTTTACGTCATTTTTTAGATTATGCATAATCCCTTAGACAATCTAAAAATACCTTGTTGGATGAACTGTACTTTGTGATAGTATTGTCTTTGATACATTTAATGCATGTACCTTATCTAAAACCTCATTTACACGTATTTTGCTGATCCTGAAGCATCAGGGACACAGTACCTGAATGTGTAACGGATCTGTCACCCAATACCAAAACAAACATGAGAAGACGCCAAAGGGATAACAGGAACTGAGGCAGATCAAATTCGGTAGGTTACCGTGGTCCTGTGGATGAGCCCTTTCTCGAAGATTTCGAGATCTATTAATCAGTAATGGTTAATTAAAGAACTTCACAGACTAATAAACGAATAGATGCCACATAAAACAAAAATGCAACACTGGAGAAACTGGGATGTGTTTCCAGGTTAGAGTACCTTTGGGTTGCCCATACAATTGTAAAATATATTGATCGCGTATATTTGATTCCTTCTGTTAAACTTTGTGACTAATTGATAAGATATACATATATACACTGATTGGTATTCAATAAAATCAAATCATAATCTCGGCAAACTCAAACGATATACCTATGCAATGTGCAGTGTTTAGATGATGTTACGGTTTGTTTTAAATTGTTTAGTTGTTTTATCTATTTATTTCATTGTGGTTGTTTGCATCTTATTTCATTTTTTCTACAGCAGGGTTGTGTGTTAAATATTGAAGGAGTAGTCGTACTTGAATGTGAGTATATGATGACCGACCCATCTCCCAAGAGTGGAAGAAACGGAATACAGATAATTCATTCATTTCAATAAACCTCACAAAATGTCATGATCAATTAATTAATTTGAATAGAGATGCCATGGCTTCTTTTTTTTAAATAAGATGAATGCACGTATTGACCATTGATACCCTGGAGCGTGATATTGAACAACAGATATTAAAGACACTGTGAACAAGAACACAATGTGTATACATGCATCATGTAAACAAGAAGCGCATGTGTGAACATGTATCATGTGAACAAGAACCACATCTGTGTGCATGTATCATGTGAACAAGAGCAACATGTGTGTATCTGTATCATGTGAACAACATATGTCTAATGTATCATGTGAACAATAACAACACACTCGTGTGTATACGTATCATTACTGATGCAGTGCTATCTCCCGTCGGTTTGTACATATGGCATAGAGTTTAGCAAAACTATATTATTTCATTCAGAGTTTCCAAACAGATAAATCCAAAATAAACATAATTTTGTGCACAGCAAGAGTACAACAGATTAAATGTACTCACTTTTAAAGTCAGATTTCGAGTTTCCTGGCTTATTCCCCTTTGTTGATGACGCGAGTTGTATCCACGTTGACCGTTGATGTGTCAAAATCAGTTGTTCTTTAAAATTCGCTCCAGTGCATCGCATTTAATGGTATTGTAAAGTTGACAGAAATTAATCAGCACCTTTTCACAGGGGAAATTTTTGCGAATAATTATGGCTATAAAATCTTTGGAGAGATGGGTAACGTCACAAATATGCCTTTATTGGGTTTAGAACATTTTACCCACAATTTATGATGAATCCCTGGGTGCGAGAAAGATGTGGAAGAAGAAGCTTGACGTCGTTGCCACCATATTTGAACTTTTCCCGGGAAAGGGGCCTCTGCAGGCTGGACGAACACCCAAGGAACTCAAAAGCCTTCTTCTCGAAATAATCAATAAAGGTTATTTTCTCTTCTGTTGTTTTTAATATGTCGTATATGAGATTCTATACAATCTAGAGTGTTTGTTTACATGTATTGGTGGTTACATTTAATATGTTCACATAAGGATCTGTCACACGAAAAGTCTTTTCACCTATAAAAAGAAGACAGAAAAATATCAGCCTATTCCAAGATAAATCGGCATGTGCATTTTTTTTCTGTAGCAAATTACTCCACAAAATTGATTGAGACATTTTGTCTAGCTCAATATATACATGATTAGATTTTTTCCTACATCTATGATTATTTGTAAACGTTTGCTGCCTGCTCACTTTGATAGTTTAATAGTTGCAAAGATAAAACTCTGTGTTCTGAAATTGATAATTATAAAAATGTATGAAGAAGTAGATGTATGAAATGCAATAAACATGACGTCCAGGGGCCACATCGCGCACCTGATTAACATTGCCTGCCATTGTTCAGCCATTGTGTTATTTAAAAGATTTTTTATCGATCTATTTTCCCATCAAAAATTTTGACCCCGTATTGTATCTCCAGTATGGCTTAAAAGGATCTCAACATAACTGAAAATGTATTCACATGACACGGAGCTGCCTCAGCACTAACATGCCTAATATGAACTTCCTGATCTAGATAAAAACCAATGACATTGACCATGTTAAGAAACGACCTTGCCATAGGGAGTCTATATCCAAGAGTTGGAAGCTATATCTTAAATATTCTCGCACGCGCCTGCATATGTGAGAAAGTTTGCCAGTTTACTTGCGGAAGGTCGGTGGTCTCTTCCCGGATACATTGTATCTGGGTTCTCTCTTCCACCAATAAAAAGCTGGACGCCACCAGATAACTGACAAATTGTTGAGTGTGGCGGACTCAACAATCATTTTATTTATCTATCTTGAATAGTTCATGAAATATTGAATAGATCATATTTTTATCAAAAGTAGGTCAAAGATCGAGTGTCTTAAAAATTCCTTTAGTAAGAGTTTTTGTGCAATGTTAACTATGTTATCTTGGGGGGTGTCTTTCACATGAGATTTAACGAGAAATGTACACCAATTACAACCAGCCCATCCTTTTTCAAAGCATTGAAAACCTGAACGGTCACGAAAATCTTTGATTGAAAACATGTTGATTTTGCTACTTTTTAAATTCAATGAATCCAATGAAGTAAATATAAACCTACAAATACTGCAATATTTTATTTATCCCACACAGAGCTTCCGATTTGATTATGGGTTAGAAATAATCCAAGTCTTGCAAAACACATTTCAAAGTTTTGAGAAAATGATCATTGTTAACATATGAATGAAAATGGTCATTGTTAATAGGCAAAACGTCGTGGATATATCTAAATTTCAAACTGAAGGCCACAGCAAGAGATTTTTTCTTCTCGTGTAGAAGTTTTTTAATGAATTCTACTTCGTAAAATATAAAAATAGGTCAGCTAACAAAGGAGCACAATTCGTGCGCATGGAAATTCCAACAGACTGTTGCAAGACCTGATCACCAAAGACTACGAATATATTGTCAATGAGGAACTCTAGCATCTTTTTAATATCAACTTCAGAGTACTTGTGCGTGAAATCAGAAAGTCTAGTCTTTAATTTGTCTTGAGGATTTGTCGAGTAAAGAGTGGAAAAGTTATATATTTTAATATTGTTCATTTCAGAAACGTTTTGAGATTTCAAATTTACTAAAAGCTCTTCAGAATTATTCTAGAATCTACGTTTGTTTTACACCACTTTTGGCCTATGCTATGGCACACTATCTATATTCGTTAGGAGCAAGGATAGGGGCTTAGTAGAACATTTACTGGATCCAGCCATGTATCTTTGTAAAGGTTTTTGTGATTGATTGATTAATGTTTTCCACCACGCTCAACAATTTTTCAGTTATCTGTTGGCGTCCAGTTTTTATTGGTGGAAGAGAAAACACAGATACAATATATCCAGGAAGAGATCACCGACCTTTCGCAATTAAACTGGCAAACGTCCTAACATATATCAGCGCTAGCTAGAATCGAACCCGCGCCGGCTAGAAGTGAAAGGCCTTGTGATTTTGAGCGCAGTGTTCTAACCACTCGGCCATGGAGGTTTTTGTGAATCATAGGATTCCAGTATAGGTACGGTAACTCATATTCATCCTTCCCATTGATTGGCATGCACATGTGTTTAAAACATGATTTGAAGAATTGCATCTTTTGAAAGGGCAGCTGGAATATAATTACGTTTACCAAATGTGGAATTAATGCCAAGCTTCCACTCGTCGGACTTCCCCCACACACATACACACGGTTATTTTCTTCAACAACCACTCATCATTTTTGACACTATTGGAGTTACCATCAACTTTCCAATGTCTCTCCCTAGTCCATGCTACACGATTTTTCATTTAAAGACTGCTACTTCAATTCAAATATTCTTATTTCTAACAACACGGCTATGATCTTTGTTTCCCGAAAAGGACATCTATTCAGATTTACTTGTACCTCTAAAAATGATTCCCCTAAACAGGCTTAATCTTTGGATAAATTCTCTGAAAGGTTTGACACAATGTGTTTTTACCAAACTATAAACTGATCGATTTTTGCAATTTTAAGGGTTTTTTTTTCCCTTCCTTCTCTTTCTCTGTGCTCTCTCCGCGGAAATTTGCTCCATATAACGCTGATGGACATGCACGAAGTTTCTGACAAATTCTCTAAAGTTATTTACCGTACTTTGTATATCGTCTTGGGTAGCTCAGTGGTTAGATCACCAAACTAGGTATGCAAGTGTCCTGTGTTCGATACACGATTGTTCCAAATATGTTCCTCTCCATGTCTGTTACAGTGATGTCCTTTTATACAACTTACTATAATAATTAAGAGCTTACTTGCAACAACCAGGAAATTGCAAACTATGCTAACTCTAAAACAGACATGGTAATATAACCCAAGATTGTTTTGCAGAAACGAGATCGAACGGAAGTGAATAGAAAGTGAAATATCACGAAAAATTATGTATTATTGCGAAACGTCGCATATGTCCTTAATTACAACAAGCACAATTCACTTTATAAGTCCCAAACAATATCGGAATGGTTTGTACCACTTTGAGAGCTTTTAGCTCACCTGAGCCGAAGGCTCAGAAGGCAAATCGACCTGATTAAAATCTGATCTACACTTTATATCTTAAACTATATATATATATATATATATATATATATATATATATATATAGTATGGCATAGTCTTTCATATCATACAACCATCTACGATCTTGTGACCTTGGTCTTATCCAGCAAATTCATTTTAGTCATATTGGTGTTGATGCATCCCTGTGTTGTATGGATTCATTTTCAGTTGTTGTGATCATTTGTGGCTAGATTAGGGTCACAATATGGGGTTAAATGTTCATTCGATATTTAAAAAATCGCAACAAATGAACAATGGCAGGGCAAAGGTGACTCAGATGAGCGATGTGTCTCATGGGCCTCTTGTAACGATTTATTTTAATCTTGGTGAAAATCTTTAGACTTCCCAACTCTCTGCTCGCATTGAAAGTTGAAATACCAAATGACGTTTTTTATTGAGTCACAAAGAATATTAGGTCATATCTAATCATAATATATGACATCAAGCATGCGGCCATTTATGTATTCATGCAATCTGAGAGAATTGATTGATTGAATGAATGATTGTTGTTTACGCTGTTTTGTCAATATTTCAGCTGTTTTATGATGGCATTCTGATCGGAGTTATAGAAAATTTAAAACACTGTTGACATTTTACGAGTTGACATTTGGGCGCCATTTTGTTTCTAATATTTCGAACCGCCGCTGTAAATGGCTTGGTAACAAGTGTAGAATTTATTCTGTAGTATTCTGTGATTCACTCTGCAGATGATAGTGATATTTTATTTACACATGAACATCCTAATGCAACATCACAAAAACTAAATGTTATTGGAGATCAATGTTTATTATGGTTTATCTAAAAAAAAATAATAATATAATTTAAAAAGCTAAAGAGTCTTGTTACAGAGAAGAATACTTCAAAATGCTTATGACTTTGTTGTAGTATTATAATGGTTTTATCATTGACAATACAATACAGTTACAATGCATGTAAAACAAATCTTGGTTTTATTACAGATAGTTCTCTGCATGATGAGAGTATTGTAAACTGATCTCGTCTTATATAACACTAAAAAAAGTGTAAAATGCCGTTATGTTCTACGCGTATTCAGTGACATAGAGGTTATGTCAGTGGATTCTGGAATGAAGATCTATTTAGGTCACATCAAAACAGAAGCTGCCAAAAGGAGTTAGATTTATTTTAAGCTGATCACCACCCTACCCAGTTAATTGTAATATGATTGCATGGCAGACGCGCATATTTATACACCTCAAGTAGACATGGCAACAAAATTAACTTTTCCGATATCCTTCTCAGAAAGCATTCAACTTGTCCTTTAAGAAGATATATACTTCACTTAAGGGTAACTAAAACCAAACACACAGTGAAAAGGCATCTATTAGATGTTGTTTCTTTATTCTGCCACGCAAGGGGTTAATTTGTTGAATATTGAAGACAGATGTTGAATACTGAGGACATATGTTGAATATTGAGGACAGATGTTCATTAATTTACATCAAACCATGTATTCAATAGTTTCATGACATTACAACTATTTAATTGTCGTAACATTTTAAGCTTCAGGCGAGTGTATTTTCTCGAAAACCTGTGAATACTTTACGTATGGATTTCTCTATACTTCTGTGAGTCTTAATCTCTTTAGTATCATGGGATTAAAGGCAGGGATATATCGCCAGCGTCCATTAATATAATAAGAGTAGAGTAAGACACCGGTGTTTGTACTCGATAAAGGTCTTCTAAACCAAAACTGCGATATTCTATATCATTAGATGTAAATTAATACTTAGTTTATATCTATCTATCTATCTATCTATGTGTGTGTGTGTGTGTGTGTGTGTGTGTGTGTGTGTGTGTGTGTGTGTGTGGACCGCCAATCCCCTCGGCAAGTTAACAAAACATGGGAAACTGAAACCGCGATACAGTCATTTGACATGAGTTTATGAATATCATACGAGGTACATACTACTATCATTTCAGAATTTGTGTGTTTTTTCGCGTAGAGAATGGTGTTAAAATCTCACTCGTAAATTCCTGTATCACTCACTGATTGGTTGTTTGGTTTCAATAGGGAAACGTTTGGGCGACCACTCTATCATTTGTTAAATGCGATTGGTGACTGACAACAAAAGTTAAAACCCGTTTCGTTGAAATCTTTAAGAAGCCTCGCGTAAAAAAAAAAATTGCAAGCGAAGTGGAACGCTGTTATTGGAGAGATAGACTAGTATGAATGGAAATAAAGAAAAGAATTAAAAAAGGTGAATGGCTTTAGAATAATTGATCAATATTTTTGGAAAGCGTGGAATTGTCATATATTCTGAATCAAATCTTGATGGTGATGTGGATCACGTTACAAGGTGCGTATGACGTCACTGCGCATTTTTAATCTACAACTGATCAGGTTTCTTCGCAAGCCAAGGGTTTACGGTCCACTCAGCTCCTCAAAAACCCTTGATGGACTATGTCACGAGAACAGTGGCTAAATTCTCATTGGTTCCAGGGTTCGACATTGGAACCAATGGAAAGATAAATTTCATTCAATAGAAACATGGGTGTCAACAAGCCAAGCATGTGTGATGTTCAGCAACAAGTTTTCGGATCGATCTCTACGATGGAACTGTGTTGATTTTGTTTGGATCCAGCTACTACTGAAAAATCGTAGGGTAATTTTCAGCTTCATTTAAAGTTTTCCAACAACTGTCAGAAGTTCTGAATTACAGTCCGTGTCAAAATGACAATCTGTTCCAGTATATTTATTAAATGTGCTTCAAGAAGCTAAAGAGGTTAAGGGGAAATTGACTTCGACCATGAAAACAAAGTTCAGGCATCCAGGGCCGAAAAGGCAACCATATTGCAAACATCGGCAGATGGAAAATTAACTTGAATTTTCTCTTACTACACTGAACTTTCTTCTTACCACACCGATGTTTCCTGTTCTGTTGCTAGCGATATTCTCGCCACTGTTTCATACTTTCTATAGCGCTTAAATGGTTTGGTTAAGTTTACTTTAAAGACTCTTTAGCTGATTTATTTATATTCATAACGAACAGTATCATGAAAGCCATTACCCGATTGGCTACATTATAAAGTTCAAATTCAGAACGTTCGCTGATGTCGCCACTGCGTGCCACAGTTTTCGTGGCTAATCTGTCAAGGGTTTGTAGGGAGCGGAGTGGAAAGAAAACCGTTGGTGCTGATCACGTGGTAGAAGAACCTATGTGATGGGTCCAATGGCGAGTCATTCGTGTTGTTTACTAAGTGGACTAATTTTTGGCACGGTTGTTGATGACGTATTAAATGAGTACACATACATGCAAAGTATTTCAAATTTGATTGTTAGTATGCAATATCCTTCATTCTTATCGTGATCTTCTCTAATTGTAAAGTAGTACTTTATTTCTATTTTGAATTAAGATAACGCGGATGATACAGACTACAGTATATCGACATTAATTGATGGTCAATCTTCTTGATTTCAATATTGCAAACCAGTAAATTCAAGAATGTCTCGAAAATGTATTTTAAGAATACAACGTTGAAGACTCCACAATTTTCATCAGACTTTAATTTCAAATTTGATTTCAACAGAATAACAGGATTATTTTTAGTTATAGTGTGAATAACTTGTCTGTGTTACCCCTCCCCCATATCTCAACTCCAGTCGGTATTCACCGCTTAATGCTTTAAGAGATCACTGTTCTGAGTAAAAAGAAACAAAAAAAAACCACGTAGTCGCTGAAAAATCGTTGGAAGGAAAATGAGCTTCGGTGTCAATGCATTTTATTTCCAGATATCTATTAAACAACGTAAACTAATTATATACACATAGAAGTTCGCACTTTTGTATCCATCGTGAGCGTGGCGTAAATTCCTAGACGAATTAGTACATTAGTTCGTTATATTCCATACAATCTCAATACCTTTTTCACAGAGATAAATTGCACCATCCCAATGTAGAAACCATAATTGAATAAACAAAACCATATAAACCAGTATCATTTGCTGTGCGCGAGGCATCATTACATATAAATGAACACAAACAGTCTGTGTAGTATTTCGGCTTGACTCCTTGGTTTGTCATTAAGTTCCATGCTTCTCTCTGGTTCTGTAGTCTACTCTCTATTATTGAAATGTTCCAATTTTCCTAGCGTTCGCTTCAGGTTTATAATTTGTTTTTTCATATCTGTTAGTGATGTTGATATTGAATTAAAGAATGTATTCGCCTGAAAATAAATTAAAAAAAAAACGAAAAGTAATAATTTTGTAGCAAATTATGAAAACAAGATTTTGTTCACGTCCACAAATTTCTATACTTCATCAATCTTTTTCACTTAAACAATGCATGAGGGAAATATTCAAGAAACACGTGACAAGACTTACCCATTTGTGAAACATACACGACACTAAATTTTCGTCTTCTCCGTTGGGACAATCCATAATACCGTTACAGAGTAAATCCTCGCTGATACAGTAAAACTCGCGCCGGGAATTGGGAGAGGGGCAGGCAAGCAAATCCGAATTACGGTTTTCTTCACATCCTATGTAAGAGAGAAAAAATATTAGATTCTTAACAATGTACTAATTCTTACAATATTGTTAGTTTGTTACACGGGGAGGAAAAGCTTGGATATTCAAGAATCACCATTGTATTCGTTTATTCTCTCTCTCTCTCTCTCTCTCTCTCTCTCTCTCTCTCTCTCTCTCTCTCTCTCTGTAGCCTAGAGATTTGGTCGCTTGCTTTGCTGGCGGAAGGCCGAGGATTTCAATTCTCTACACTTACAACCTTTGACTTAAGTAGTAACTGGTTCTTCGCCAAGCGCCTGGCTTGTCCAGGTCGAATTTTTTTCCCGATATGACCTTAATACGAAAACACGGTGTCAGGCGAGGCGTTGGCCGATTAAGAATCCTTATAGGATAAGAGAAATCATGAAATAGGACGTAAAAACAACCCACAATCTCTCTCTCTCTCTCTCTCTCTCTCTCTCTCTCTCTCTCTCTCTCTCTCTCTCTCTCTCTCTCTCTCTCTCTCTCTTCGTAATCATTTCTATCATCAATCAGTTTTTGAATAAATTTCAGTAGCAATAAGGAATGAAGCGCTTAAATGATTAAAGCTAACTGTTTTTTAAAACAGGTGTTTAATTTCTAAAGCAGAGTCCTGATTTAATGGCTCAGAATATTACTTTTTGCTGTGTGATGTATATGCCGCATCTCTAGATGTCTATAAATTCCCCCGCCTTACATTGCATGCATACCAATTCCGTTCAAGAACAAAATTTTCTATTTCGATATTTACAACATAGAGAGCTTTTTTTTTTTTTTATTAAGAAACATTAATTACAGAGTTGTCGCATAAAATATTTAGCATAAAGAAATCATTTCAACCAAATATCATGCAAAATTAGTTCGCAGATCCAGCCATAATTAAACAATCATTTCCAAGGGAGCAATCTATTCACTTGATATATATATATATATATATATATATATATATATATATATATAAAATCAGTGATTCGGGAAAACGTTGGGGACTTTTCTATCGTTTCCCGCTGAAATATAACAGAAACTATGACAAATAGCCCGGTGATTATGTGCTCATCAGAATTTGCAACTATTTTTCAAAAGCTAATTCTGATCATTTAGAGATTCAGACTTTAAATATATCACACACTGTTCAGGTTGCTATACTGTATATAACACGGATCTATTTTTATAGATCACAGCAAAAGAATCTATTTGTAAAATTGGTAACTAGGCTGTTTTACCCACCGCTATCTAAATCGCAATCAAAGAGGTCTATATTTTTGGCCAAGAAGACAACTCAAGTTCATTTATATTTTGTCTTTGTTTGAAATGTCTCAGAAAAGAGAAAGGTGAAATTCATTTAAACCTTGAAGTATAGGAAGATAAACATGTTCGTGTAACTTTGTCACATTTGAAAACATCGTAGCTAGTGTAAAAAAAATGTAGAGCACACCCCTCGTCCACAACCAAAGATATTATGATTAATCGCTTCGCAAGCTATTTTGAATTTAGCATGAGCGACAACTATGGACAACTTTTCCAAATTGAAACAATTTGCTAGTTTTAGTTATTCTTTTTCATAGATTATGTTGATAACTCAGTAATGCCGTAAAAGATATTGTTTGATTTCATACCCATAAGTCTGTCATTTTTGCCAGTTTCATGACGTTTATAAATACTTACTGTTTAGGACTGATAAATGGTAAAAATCTCAACGTTCTTAAATCGAAAGATGAATATCCATTGAAAGCTCTTGGTTTATTGTTATTTCAATTAATATTTATAATAACTGTTGTTAAATGCAGCCGTAGCGGTAAATAATCCTATTTATCATATATTTTTATTTCTTCTTCATTATTAACATGCAATGGTAGACTTCTGTTGGAGAAAATTTTTTATGATTGAATCATATCTTAAGTCATAATATACTGATATATGTCACTGCTGTAAAAGCCTAATCCATACACATACCTAACACTTTATTTCATTCGCTTTGTGCACAAGATTCAGTATGCGCTATACAAAGAATTGATTGTTTTGCTGTTTCCTGCCACACTCACCAATTTTTCAGTTTACCTGGTGGCGTCCAGTTTTTATTGGTGGAGGAGAGATACAATGTACCCGGGAAGAAACCACCGACCTTCCGAAAGTATACTGGCAAACTTTATCACATATATCGGCACGAGCGAGATTCGAACCCGCGCCGACTAGAGGTGATATGCCTTGTGATTTTGAGTGCGATGCTCTAACCACTCGGCCACGCAGCTTCCGCCGCCCCCCTCCCCACACATCCATGCGATAATGACTATTATGACAAATTGTAAAATGTCAAAGTCAAAAACATTGGAATTGTTAATTTTAGTATGTGATAAAAGAAGATATCGGAAAATTGACCCACACCTAGTGTCGTGTCAAAAGTATTTTTCGCTTAGTTATAAATAGGTGGACCATCTACCTACTACTGTCTTAATTAGTACACGATTTCTAACAACAAGTGGCCTTGCTAGATATTTGCCGAAAGGAGAAGAAATAGATATTTGCCGGAAGGAAAAGAAATATGCAGATTTAATTCACAGGATATGAGGAGCAACTATTGCATATTCTTTTCAACCAGAGTGGCGATAGGGGAAGTTTCCCACCAGTCAACATCCAGTATTTGTAATGTACGCAAATAGTCACCCAAACGCTCCATATTTAGTCATTATCCAGACGGGTTGTTAATGTGATAGTCTTGAACGTTATTCGAGGGTGTCCTAAACAAAGTTAAGGAAGTCGGGAGCAAAAATATAACGAAAAATGAAGCCTGAAACTATGGCGAAGAGAAACCTGAAATGCTAATTTCTAGTTGTGTTTATTTTGAGCGGTTAGAAACACAATATGTAGCCAATGGCAAAATGGTGTTATGTTTCGTGAAATATCACCTGAACGAAACCATCGCTAAACACAAAAGAAAGACAAAGAGGCAATGGCGAGAAAACCACAATGATGTCGAGATCTCAGGAAAAAGTCTCCTCTCCTTACAAATAATCCAATCGATGATGAACATTTGGATTGCTTGATAACATTTATTCACGGGAAAAAACATTCTGCAGTTCGAGATAGTATAAGAACAGGCTGGGGTTAAGCTTGTTTATAAAACAAGAGGAACCGTCGTGATAGTTTAGTGGGTATGGGGCTCTGTTTGTTATCGTAAGGTCCCGGATTCTAAACTATATCCCAGCACAACGCTGAACACTCCTTCACCAAACTTCCTATATTGGTAATTAAAGTCACAGGTCTTTTTTCATGTCGCCTTTAAAAAATAGGATGTTAACCTACATATAAAGAAACAAACCACGGGGACGTGTAGTGTAATGAGGGAGTAGGGCGTACTTCAATGCGCAGTATTCGTAACAGTAATAACACGTGATTCTAGTCAATAATAGAGACAGTCCATCCTTGTGACATTTGTACTGAATAATAAAAAATTCAAAAGTAATAAAGAAATATCCTAGTCATTCAGCAGGCGATACCGAAAGGTTTTAGACATGTTTAAAGAAAAGACAGGGTGGTAAAATGCATATGTTGTAATGTAGAACTAAAATCTAGTAGTCAAAGCAGGTTTGACGCGTACTGTATGTGACAAAAAGGTATGCAGAAAGTTAAGCTTTCTTTTATAATAAAAGTACACTGATCACATAGACCATGAAAGATGGGTTCAATGATCCTTTGCTAATAGTTCAATAATTGAACTGGGCACAGTAAATAATAATTATATTCTGGCAAAGATCATATAACCGCATCATTACAACTTTCGCTGATCGCTTTCGGCATATCTTCGTTTACTGACTTTTTAAATTTTCTTATATATATATATATATGGGCATTACCCTTTACGCAACCCCTTGTAGACATCTTTATTGAATATTGCATGCACTCTGACTTAACATGTGTTATTTCCTTTCGCTACATTAAATAATTTTCTCATTTCGTAATTATCGGGAATAAGGTATTTAAAGCATTTTTTAATACAGAGTGGAAGCTAGAGTGGCTTAATACATATGTTCAATTTGGTAATATTTGCAATATCAAAGACTTTCGCATTTACATTACGATGAACAACTAATCCTTAATGAAAGCTTAAAAGGTAACGGATAAGTTGTCAAATAAACTGCTTACAAACAGCAGTAATCCTGCTGCTATTTTCAACTACAGCGTAAAGTAATCCATGATGGTAATTTTCAGTGTAATCCCAGCTTAATTTTCCATTCGCTCTTTAAGATTAGATTAGACAAATGGTTTGACACTAGTGTGAATAGAATACACGGACAAATAAAAGGTATATTACGTGCAATGCGTAAATAGAGCAGCTTTTTCCAAAATACATATTTATATATATCCATAATTTTGCCTAAAGAATATAAGAAAATGAATTCTGGTCAGCAGCTTTTTTTTCATCATTTATCTATTTTATTTTATTTTTATTTTATTACTGTACATTACATATAAAATGATAAGAAAAAATACCATTGTGTGAATGTATCATTTATTAAAGCTTACAAATGACTAGCAACTAAAATCACATATTATATAATCTTACATAAGAATTAAATGGGTGAACTTCCATCGGAGAATTGACTAACAACTACACATTTACTAAACAGTTTAAAACGGGATGACTAATCACATGACACACAGCAACCCAGCCAATAAAACATGTACAAATGCTACGAAATAACCGCTAAATATAGCACAATGCTTCTTAAAAGATATATTTCAGTGGAGCAGTTATCATATATAGTCTTCCCCTTTTTCGTGTATTTACTACATGTAACAAGAAATATACAAATATATATGAAACAAGCATATGTTCATTCCCATATAGAATGGTATTTGCTGACGATTCATGTTCTGTGTATGTTTCATAAACCTGATACATGTATATAACGAGTCACAATTCATAATACAATAGGATGACTGCATTTCCAAAACACGCCCAGACAGATAGGTAGAAAGTTACCCCATGTTACATGAATAAATGTTTACATGATATATAATACATTATCCTGCGATGGTCTAGTGGTGAGAATACTCGCTTTGTATCCGGAGAGACCCGGGTTCGAGTCTTCATCCCGACGCCGCATCAAACTTAAGACGTATTGCATAGACAGTCATCGTTCCTTTACCAAGCAACCGGCATTACAAATAGATCGTAAGTCACGTGATACGGTAGGCATTGGTACGATGAAGACCCCTCACTGTCACAGCCGAAAGCATCCATCTTCCATAGGTCAATATTTTGGCACTTCAGCTAGAGCTTGTGACTTTTCTACAGTGGTGAAAAATTCTCGAGTGGGATGTACGAAAACAAACATGTGTAACGCAGATATTGTCAGTACAGATAAGTATATAACATTGTTACCATATTTTAGTGTATCATATATTTCTGCCAGGTTTCGTATTGGATAGTATACAATGTATATTGCTTTTGTCATAATTGCTGTCGCGCTTGGTAAAACATTGATAAGCATATCATTCTTGTTTTATATTTTTGACCCCGTGGGGATCCGGGTTAGAAAAGGTTCCCAGTACCCCTTGCTTGTCGTAAGAGGCGACTAAATGGGTAGGTCCTTCGGATGAAACCGCAAAAATCGAGGCCCCGTGTCACAGTAGGTGTGGCATGATAAAGATCCCTCCCTGCCCAAAGACCATAAGCGCCAAGCATAGGTCTAAATTTTGCAACCCTTCACCGGCAATGGTGACGTCTCCATATGAATGAAAAATTCTGGAGCGGGACGTTAGACAACATACATCCATCCTATATTGCTTTTTCGGTGAGGTGATTGAATTTCTTCAAGTCTTTGAATAGTGCGATTTATATATTAAGTGGCTAATTTTAGAAATATTAAATTGAATCTTTATTTCATGTTAATGAAAACAAAGTTTCATATTTCCCTCACTACCAAAGCTTCATATTCCCCTCATTATCAATGAAAGGGCCTTCGTAGCCGAGTGGTTAGAGCATCGCGCTCAAAATCACAAGGCCTTTCACCTCAAGTCGGCGCAGATTCTATTCTCGCTCGCGCCGATATATGTGATAAAGTTTGCCTGTTTACTTTCGTAAGATTGGTGGTCTCTTTCCGGGTACATTGTATCGGGGTTCTCTCTTCCACCATTAAAAAACTGGACACCACCAGATAACTGAAAAATTGTTGAGTGTGGCGAAAAATAACAATCAATCAATCATTATCAGTAGTTCATTTACACATCTTTCATTCACTAAATCTGTATAATAGTATATGCGGAGTACAAGATATTTCTCCATACCCCCACAGAAGGAGCATGAAATTAATTACATGTACATACACAGGAACGAACATGTATCAGATTTTAAATCTAAATGGTCACTTATATCAATCTGTAACTGATATTTATAGCCCTTCTTGCAAAGAAACATTCATCTAGATAATCAAGCAATCAACGACTCAAAGTGTTTAGATTTATGTTAAACTTGCATCTATAGTCGGTAGTACTTATAGCTTCATTCTTTTAAATTTCCCGAACCAGCCTACATGTATATTGAAACGAACACTGACAATTATGAAATTAACCTTACACAATCAGAATACCTTACAGGGCCAACACTCAACAACATACAATTTTGACATCGAAGCACAAAATGATGCCTCATTTGGTATAGTATTTTAAAAGTTTGAAAACACAATATGTATAAGGATTCTTTAAACATTTTTGAAAGCTTTTTAATTGATGTTCCTGTTATCTCTTCAATCTGACGTTTTTATATTGGCTTTGATATTTACAAACTTGAATTCCGGTCGATTTTTGTATTGGGTTTCGAGCACTTGCACTCGCTCATGAAATGGCCTTATGTCTGATCAGCATCGATTTATTTTTGTTCAAATCTTTTGCTGTAAATGTATAATGTCATTAGATTTGAAATTATACATTTGTTTCATTAAAAGGCTTCTCTGCATTCAGTCTTAGGTTTCGGGAAAATATCCGGGAAAAAATTCTTGACTGGCTATCATGTGACTTTCTGGATAATTGTAACGGTATTAATTAGATGTCACACACTGTATTGCGAACACCGACATCACAATAGTAGTGATTCACAGCACCTCGGTCGTTAAGTTTAAAGTCAAAAACAGGAAACCAGACCTAGAGTAATCCAAGAACTTTGCATTAGATCGTATTGAATGATATGTTTTCTTCCTCTTTCTTTCTATCAGAACCCGTTTCAATGATTTGGTTGGTTGGTTTATTGTATATTGTATAACGTCCCTGTCTAGAATTTTTCACTCGCACGTGAAAACACGAAGATAACAAGCATGTGATATAAACAAACTTTATTTCAATGTATTTACTTTCGTAACATTTACATTCCAACATATGCTATGTTATACCTAGCTGTGTGCTGCGATTCCATATTCACAATAGCATTAAAGAATGCGTTGACGTCACTAGGCCAATCCGACAACGACGATTAAGAAAACATTCATTTATTTCATGATCATTCCAACTTGTCGAATGACAACAATTAATAAAAAATAAAAACACTTTAAAAAAATCAAATAAACAAAAATTAGTTACTGTGATATCTTTCAAATAAGGCATCTATGATTTAATTTAAGCGGTAGAATTTTAAAAAAAAACTTTTGGTTGTGTTTATGTAACATCATTCATCTTATTGATGATATGCAATTGCAAACATACAAATTTGTAAACATATCCAAATAGCGATTGTTCCTTCACCAAGCGCTCGGCATTTAGAAGTAAGAATTGGATATGTCCTTAAAACAGAGGTCATATATCGCGACAGGCGTTGGCACGTTAAAGAACCTTCTATGATCCTGATCGAGAGCTAAGCATAGATTTAAAATTGTGGTACTTCATCTCTCAATAATAGTAAAAATTCTCGACGGAACGCAAACACTAGCATACAAATTCATTATATTCAATCTCTCTATACCCTGTTGCATATTATCAGTTCAATGGATGCCAAAATTTTAATGTTGAATGCACACCTAACTGGGAATGTCATCTTTCATTGTAATAAACTGAAGGTAAAGGGTAAAAACGTGGCAAAGTAAGTACCAGCATTTCTGTTTTTGACAGGTAAGTTAACATTACCGTACCAAGCAATTATTATTTTAAAATAATGTATCTGACGACAGACGATTAGGACAGGAGCTCGGGAACTATACGTACGTAAGAACAGACATCTTAAATGAAAAACGTACAACAGAATGATTGTAGACATCTCCCTAATGGTTCGCTTTTAATATACGAAACGAAGCAGCTGAAACGAAATCAATCGAAATGAAATTAAACCAAAATGAAACGTAATTAATGGACAAAAAGAAAACCTAAAAGACAAAATTAGTCTAGCCTTTACAACGTTTGGAAGGCGATATTCCTGTCTTAGAAATACATAGACGTTTTGCCCTCGTTTCCATAAAATACACGGCAAAGAAATATTGGACGCTACATATGAAATCTCAGAATATTTGGTGATTTTAGACTAAATTTCAGGTTGTTGGTCAAACATTCCACAAAGAAGATTCTTTTAAGGAACATAGTTCATCAATCGTATTTTCTATGAGGCTTCAAACAATCAACAAAGTCCCATGGGCTTCTACAGTTGCTAGTTAGTCAATAAAGTCCCATGGGCTTCTACAGTTGCTAGTTAGTCAATTTTCAATAAAGGAATGGATAAGCAGCTTAATTGCGTTAAACACAGCTTCTAAAGAGAAAATGGACACAACTTCATTTTCAGCGTCTGTGAAGTATGTAAATGCATTTATGAAAAGAAAATTCTTCTTAACTAAGAAAACTACTGTTGGTTAGTATCGAAAAGAATTAAATGTTTATAGATGATAGGAAACACGCCACCCCCTTAAGACAATGAAAAAGAGAGGGAAAGAGAAAGGGATTCATAAAACTTGAATATACTTAATCTTGCACTAAGCTATTATAGTTTATATGATATCATTCAGGAATGGATTACCAAATGGTTAGTGGGAGTGTTACAGACACCAGAATGACACAACATATTCTTTCTCATCGAAATGTTTCTCCGCGGAAGGCGTGGGGAACTCTGGGACCAATCCGCTTTCTAGATTAAATTTGGTATATTAACAGTCCACCATTATTTGCATAAAATGTAGATGAGCATCAACTGTCTTCCTTGACAAAAATGTTTGGTTGAGTGAGAACTCAGTAGAGAGGTGCCATTAGCGTGCCATGTGAGACAGTAGGGAAACATTTAATTGGAACTTCGCATTAGTCTTAGTTACTTGCACATCAATTAAGCTTAATTTGATACGTATTCATTTTTTTCCTCGAATTATTGAGTATTTCGATTGGTAAAGGTAGGTAGGCTTCAGTTGGTTATATACTGTATAAAGTCGTGCTCGAGAATCTTTTACTCATATGGAAACGCCAATATTGCCGGTGAAGGGCTGTAAAATTTAGGATTATTCTCGGCGTTTACGGCCTTTGAACAGGGAGGGATCTTTATTGTGCCAAACTTGCTGTGAAACGGGGTGAGGAATGGAGGGGTATATTGTTGAAACCCTGCAATATATACATATTAGTACCCTGTAATTGATAGTACGCAGAACATGCTTTCCATATCAAATCAGTTGATAGATATAAACACCATATGCAGGTGATAATTGAATATTGCTATGCAACTATGGGGAGGTCACGATGGAGAAACTAAGTCATCTCGTTTGTCATGAAGTCGTGTTGATAGCTTGTCGTTGATATCTATGTTCAATAAAATACCTAAATATGAAGTAGGTCTAGATATAATACACCGTTTGAATAAAGCAAACACCACAGATGCACAAATAAACACAAATTGCACAGTACAGTGAAACAAAAACAAAACAATTACAACAAATTCAATAAATAATTTGGTTCAATTTTGTAAATGTGGCGACCTCAAATGATACATGAAGATGTTTGCCCACTCCCATGTTGTAAAAGATTTTTGGACTGATCAAAATTTGTTTTCTTTCTGATGTTTTCTGAAAGTTCATTCCAGAGTTTTAAAGCTTGAAATGTGAAAGATTTCTTGCCGTGTGAGCATAAACGGAGTGGAATTTAGGAATTTCCTAAACATTATTTGTAGATAGGAATTCATCATAGCTACAACCATACTTCTTGTAAATAAATCTTAGTGGTCGTTCTTGCATCTTTTCCATTTTTTTAGCATTGCTTTTGATACTAAAGTGTCAAACCATTGGACAAAAGTTTAAAATTTGACAGAATAAAAGTATCGAAACTTGTAACTTTGTTTTCTTTACGCTAAACTCGAAATAACATTTTCAAAACATTTATTTGCTGCGAGGCTTTCACACACACACACACACACACACACACACACACACACACACACACATATATATATATATATATATATATATATCTGTGTGTGTGTGTGTGTGTGTGTGTGTGTGTGTGTGTGTGTGTGTGTGTGTATATATATATAATCAATCTTACAGTGCCCATATTATCTCAGCATCCTCAAACTTGAAAAACTGGTTTCTTATCATTTTGTTTTCTTTCCCACATTTAATATTAGAATTTTATGAGCAAAATCTCGTTTTATTTATTTTTATTTATTTTGTTTCCCATTTTACAGATACCCTCTTTTAGTGATACCTTCTTATAGTAGCGACCGTGATTGTATTACTTGATATGAAAAATGTAGTGTAGTAGTGGTACGTTATTATAGCGCTTTTTAAAATTTCATTCCACATTTATATTTGTACATGTATTTTGACTATATTTATATAGAACGTAGATGTTAATATGGATGTCTTCCATTGGGAGAAGTAACCATTTTATCTAATAGAATGCAATAAAAGAGTACCACGAGATGGAATATTACAGTCGCATGGGTTCACAACCTTTTTATGAAAGTTTAGCTGTGACCCATCAACCCATTTTGTGGACAACACTACATGAAGAACCAGTCTGTGAACAATCAATTTGTGAACAACCAGTCCGTGAACAACCAATTTGTGAACAACCATTGCCGGTACATTATACTAGCATAGAATTATATGCATGCTACAAATTTATCTAAAATGACATTTCCACAAGAAAAAACAAATAACCCTACTCCTATGTCACACCTTCCACGCATCCTACTGTCTTCATTAATCCCAGACACATGATCTCCTCATGTGAATCTACGCTAAATTTTTATATTGTTTATAGTATTTTGTGCTATGCAGTCATATAGCTGATATTGAATGATACCAGTCTATTTTACATTGTATTAAAAATGCACATGACATGTAGAGAAACGCTTATTCTGCAAAACTGGTAAGACAAATATACGTTTACTGTAATGTATTAGTTATGATTTAAAATTTAGGTGGTCGGTTACTACAATCATATAGTAAACTCAAAATCGTCAATGTATCATGTTCATGAATGCTGTAGCATCAATTGCCATATCAAAAACGGTTTGCATTACACGTGCTATGTGCGTCTTTGATTACTCCTAATAAATTGCTAATTGACCGTGTGATTGATAAAAGATAAAAAAGAAGTGAATATGCCTTGAAGATATTTAAATGCAAAAGTTACGACAGCGTCATCCTGTGCATTTAATCATATAATGGCACAATCTAGTCACTTCAATTTCTGATACTAATCGATGCCTTGAACTTTAAAAGGCCACAGTACTATAATGCTATTGAGAGATAGTGGCCGTTTTTAAGCAATCACAGTTTACAACTCGCACTGAGACAAAACAAATAGAATAATGAAAGGGAACATTAACAGCCCACCAGTATTATTGCTGATAGTTCAATGGAAATGCATGTAATATGCATGTAACAAAAATGAATAAATTGGGAAACATAAAATCTGTGACATTTTCTTCTGGTATGTAAAGTTACAAATTATTGTTGAATTGAAAGACTGGCTGAATGCTGTGAAAATTTTATTGCGTTGAGAGTTCAGTAGTGGTGTTCTCGGTCATTGCCTCAGAAATATCTTTGAATGATCAACGAACAAAGGAAATGTCTCCAAAATGTGTTGAGTTAATTTCTACTTTTTATTTAGCTTTCAAATTCTTTACAAATTTTTGTTTTGTAAAATGATTTATGTCAGGTTTATGGATTCTTTACAAAATGGAACCCAGGGGACGTGGTAAACGATTCACCAATAAATGTTAAAAATTTAAATTACAAGTATTGGATAAAACAATAGTGTGTTGTATTAGGAGGTGCAACACTTCCCAGTAGGTATGTTGACGTGAGGTTTCCAGCATGATAAATTGCAGAGCTAGCAGATTTCGTCAGGGGAAATGTCGAGACCAAACTAGAGATGGTAGTTTAGAATAAACATTCATTTTAATATACGCAAGTCATGGTAATGTTTAGAATTTCAAAATTGCCAAAAGGCGAGACTATATATGAAATTGTGAAAAATTTTGAAAATTGACATTCCAAACACGAATACATATTCAACCAAGTCAACTCGCATATCAGTCAGTCATACTTTGTATAGTAAAGAACATGCATTGCATTCAAAGCAAGGTCGAATCCTTTAATAACTGTGCAGTGTGCAATATATTTTCACTGTCATATTGTTAAATAAAACCTGTTCCTGACTGAACATTATTCACAGTAAAGTATAGGTATCAAAGAAAATTGTCTACAGTTTCGTCATGTCAGGGTAACAATTAATGTTTAGATATATCAAGGCTCAAATGTAACAAGATTTATGTTTCAATATTATTATTCAAAGTACAATTTATTTTAAAATTACTCTTTTTTCTAAATAATATCTACTACTTACGTATCACTGGTACGTGTTTCCGAGAGGAATCTTCCAAGTGTATGTGACCTTTGGTATCACCAGATAAACTATGGTGCTTGTTATTTAAACTCAATAATGTAAGGTTTGGGTATAGTCGTCCGGAGAGTTTTCGCAAAAGTCTCAAACGCCATGTATTTTTCTTACTTTTCAGTTTGTTCCTGCTCTTTGCACACGTTGATGACAGAAAAACTACCAGAAAGTATACTGTAAATATAAACTTAAATAAACGCATCACAACTTTATTCACAAAATCCAAAGTGAGGAATGGACTTGCAGATTATTTCTCACTGTTCACAGAAGTGCTTAAACAAACGAAGGTATTTCATTAGTACAACATTTATATATACAGTAAAAACTCCCACATTGTATAAATTCAATAAAATCCTCGATGACAATAGTCAGTGTATATACATGCAGTGACAACCACCTTTAAACAAAGCTGAGAGGCTTACAGGTGCTTATCTCCATCAATGACGTTTTGCATTCATCTCGGTCCTGCCCATTTTTTATTTTTTTTTTGCTAAAAGAACCATTCCTCGCACCTAAATATCATTTTCAATTATTGATCTTTGAAATCATACGCTGAAGGTTTTCGTTTTAATACTCTGCAGTACATTTAACATCATTCCGAATGCGACAAGTTTGAGGTCCTGCTCTGCGATAACCATTACGGACTTCCGGAAATAGATTTTTGGTGGCGATAAGCCATGCTGATTTTTTATACATCTTTAGGGGTTATTGATATAAATCGCGTACGATGGTATTAGGTGGGAGCTGGAAGGGAAAACAAAATAAACAGATTTCATATTTAGCTTTTGCGGATGCTGAATGGGAAATGGAGTATTTTCAATCAACAATGGATCTTAGTCGATATTTTGAACATTTCTAGCGGACGTATGGTGGATTTAGAACCAACTTAATGGACTGAATGACTTTTTCCATTTTACGTCATGTGCATTTCGTCATAGTTTTTGTGGACCTCTCTATTCAATCGTTGAAATATATGCAATTCTTTTATTGACATTTTATGGCACTCGAAAAGCTCTACCCACCACTTATGTAAGGAATCAAAATGCCTACAAAAAATCTTCGTTCTGTTTATTTCGTTTCTTCTAATTACCTACAAAACTTAATAATTTGCATTATTTCTTTTTTCTGGTGAGGATATTTTCTCTGCAGTCGAGGTTTAGAGGAACCTTTTGAATGTGTATCCAAGGATATTCTACGTCATAGTTCAAAGTTCGATAAAATGCTGATATTAGTAAAACTGTAAAACATAGCAGTATAAAGGTAAACTAAGTGTCACACTCCTTCCTATGATTAAGTGTTGGGTGTTGTGTTTCATCATAATTGTTACCATGGCCTGCCAGATTCATCCTAAACAAAAGTTGATTGATTGATATTATATATTGTTCAACGTCCAGCTTGAGCAGCTTTCACTCAAATGAATCTTTCACTCATATGGAGACGTCACCATTGCCGGTGAAGGTCTGCAAATTTTTAGGCCTATGCTCGGCGCTTATGTCCTTTGATCAGAGAGGGATCTTTAACGTGCCACACATGTTGTGACAAGGGGTCTCGGTTTTTGCGGTCTCATCCGAACGACTGCCCCATTTAGTCGCCTCTTACGATAAGCTAGGGGTGCAGAGGATCTATTCTACCAAACCGGATCCCCATGGGGTCTAAACAAAAGTAAAAAACGATGGAAATGCGTGGGATGCACAAAGTAATAAATTTTTTGTATCTAAAATATTTCAGTAATTCTAATATGTTGAAAAATCTTTGATTTTTATAGACGTTGAAGGACGAAGTTGTTACGAGACTTATGTAAGGTGAAACTGAATTTAAATACAATAATACAACATTCTGTATCAGATGTCAGTTTCACTATCATTGGCTATATAATGGGAAAAGGTAAACATATATAATTGTCAATCATGCTGTAAACATAGGAAATAACGAAATGCAGATCTAGGTTTGCAACAAAGGATGATCGATTGTGGTAGCCAAGTGGTTACGGCGTTCTCTTAGCAAACGGAAGGACCTGTTCGATTCTCAATTTCGACACTGTGCAATACTTAAGCCGTTTAACATCAGGTAATTCTGCCAAGCACCTGACATTGGAGATGAACGTCATGGGTCATTCTGATATGACCTTCGAAAGAGACGTCCCGTGTTGGAACGATAAGACTCTAAGAGCCATAGATAAGGCATATAAGTGAATTATAATCGAATGGAAGGTAAAGCAATATAGATAGCGTGTCTGGATCTGCGTCGCCGTCACATATTTATCAACACTTCCTTTTGTTCAGCATCATCTCCAGATGTATACATCTCTGATAAAAGCACACAAAGCATATCTTTTCAGATTAGATATATCGGATAAAAGCACACAAAATACATATATCCACTCTAGCTTCCATATTTCATTTAAAAAAACTTACATTCTCGGGCTCACAACATATTATTAACTCGAGCACAGACGACATTATATCTCAGCAAACCATATACTAGTGAAGGAAATATCTCGAGTGCAGGCCTTACTATTTCGTGTGACCGCCATACTATCTCGTACGCATGGCACATTATCTTGAGCCTGCATCTTTAAAAAAAACAAACTCTAGCGCATGTCATATTTTCTCGAGTACACGACCTACGGTCTTAGTGACCACAACCTATTATCTATTGCGTTTGGCATAATTATTCCGTGCTCTCAGGATATTTCATATGAAAGTAATATTTGAATTCCTTTTATAATTGGATCTGCGTTATTAATCACAGATAGAAAATAGTCATAGAACAATGCTTTAACTTGTGACAAAAACAAAAGAGAAAATGATTCGATCTGGCATCACATTTACGTAAACTGTTTCGAAACATTATGCATTAGAAATAGGAATACCTGTGGATATTGCTAATTTTGCATATTAACAATTACAATCTTTAGGGCATTAACATGGATACAGTCTTATGCAGTTCAAATGAAACATATCCGATTTCATTGTTACTATCTATGATATCAAAACGTTGAATTCAGATAGAGTGTAACTTCGGATTGAAAGAAGACTTATTCGACCTAGATATTAAAAGCGTCTAATTTATAGTATGAGTGGCATATTGACACCGCCCATACGGGATAGCAATCAACGGGTTATTGGTGGATTTTCGTGATGTATCATCTGGGAGGGCGAACTAAACAGCAAGATATACAAACGTTATACAGGTAGCAGAGAATTTCATCTTAAATATATAATATACGTAGTAGAGCGAGGAGAATGTTCAAAATTTATTAATGAAGGCAGGGATAAAGAAATTGTTGTCAACCAATTTCAAAAGTGTTTCCTTGAAAGGGTATACATTTGAAATTGAAATAACAAAACTTTTCTCAAATCAACAACATCAAAACGTAAGGCTTTTCAACACTTTACACAAACATTCCTCACGATAAATTAAAGACTAGTCTTCTGACATTATAGACAGTTGCTTCTTCAACAAATTTGGAAAAAGGAAATATTCAAATCTTGTGATCAGTCATTCAAAAAACTGCTTTGTTAGTCACCACTCTGACTCTACGCACAAGTTCTCTGGAGTTAATATTGCAAAGATGCTGCAGTTTCGTATAGTATTCTCTGGTGATCAGGTCTTCCACAGTCTGCTGGAATTCCAATGGGCATCAATTTGTCTTACTTTGTTAGTGGGTTGTCTTTATATTCCAATGAGGAAGAATTTATTCAATAGCTTCTACATGAGAAGAAAGAATCTCTTGCTGTGACCTCCGTGGCCGAGTGGTTAGAGCATCGGGCTCAAAATCACAAAGACTCTCACCTCTGTCGGCGTGTTCGAATCTCGGCCGCGGCGTTATGTGAGCAAGTTTGCCAGTTTACTTGCGGAAGGTCGGTGGTCTCTTCCCAGGTACATTGTATCTGGGTTCTCTCCTCCACCAACAAAAACTGGACGCCACCAGATAACTGAAAAATTGTTGAGTGTGGCGGAAAGCAATAAATAATCAATCAATCAATCAATCTTGCTGTGACCTTCATTTTGAAATCTAGATATATCGACGATATTTGATTTCTTAGCAATGGCCATTTTAGTCATATCTCGATTCGATATATCCCAGAAAACTCGAAATTAAAGACACCACAGTCTTCCACATTACCTTCGAACTTTTAGTCATATTATTGAACAGAGATCGACAAATTAACAACTCATCTTTATGACAAACGGGATAAGTTCTGCTTCTGCATCGTTAACTTTCCACAGTTATGTAGCAGTTTTCCATCATCACCTGCATGTGGTGTGTATTGCTCTCAATTCATTCGAGAGGATGTTCTGCGTATGATCAGTTTTTAAATCGAGGAAGCCTGCTGACAAGTAAGCTGAGGTTACAGGAGTTTCAACAGTTTCGTTTAAAGTCAGCATTTCGCAAAATCTACGGTCGTTATAACGATTAAGTTTGCAATGCAAGCGTCTTTCCTACCTTTTGGCAATGATTTTACTGTTCTTCAAGAACCTATGTAATGAGTGTATGAAAAGGTGAAGATAATGAACAGTGATCAATCTCATAACTCCTATAAAGAGTACAAAATCCCCTGTAAACCGGTCACATCCACCGTGAGCCCTATATCTTGATCAGGTAAGCGGAGTAATCCGTAGTCAAAATCAGTGTGAAATGAACGTCCTAACAATTTGTATGAAACACGTCAAAGACAGCATTTGATCTAATGACAAGATGCCTACCCCTCCTAACCTCCAAACGTCTGGTATATACAGGGGTCCGTGTTTTTCCAACTCTTTATTTTGGGTATAAAGGTAGGAGAGACGATTTAGGGAAATGTTATTGAAAATCGAAAACCTTTACTAATGTTGCATTCAAAAATAGTGTTTGCTGCTTTGAAATCCGGCGAATTCACTATATTTATACTAAAATCTCCAAAATGTTTTTGCAATACAGAGCATATTGACAAGAACGATTTTCGTATACAACTCACATTTTTTGGTTCTTGCTGCCCAGTGAAATTTTCCCAGTAACTCGTTGAATTCTGTGCATTGTATTCAAACGTCAGATCAATGTATACTCTTTTATACTCAGTGGCGTCATTGGCGTTACTGAACCTATCAATATTGATAAGAAAAGGTGAAGATAAGAAAGATTGATCAGATTGATTTATTGCTTTCCGCCACACTCAACAATTTTTCAGTTATCTGGTGGCGTCCAGTTTTTGTTTGTAGAGGAGAGAACCCAGATACAATGTACCTGGGAACCCAGATACAATGTACCTGGGAAGAGACCACCGACCTTACGCAAATAAACTGGCGAACTTGCTCACATAACGCCGTGGACGAGATTCGAACACGCGCCGATAGAGGTGAGAGGCTTTGTGATGTTGAGCCCGATGCTCTAACCACTCGGCCACGGAGCCCCCCAAGATTGGTCAGAAAAAGTGAAGATAAGAAAGATTGATCAAACAAGTGAAGATAAGAAAGATTGATCAATTTCCTAAAAACAAAGAATGCAACATTTAGAATAGGGCAAAGACTGATCCTAGTACACACGAGAGATAGCAATCAGGTATCTAGATAGAGCAAACATACCCTGGCGATCGGTCACCTCAGGCGTGAACCCTATATTTTGATTAAATACAGGAAGTAATCCGTAGTCATAATTATTATGTGAGGAACGGTTCAACAATAAGTACAACATCGGACAGTCGACATAATGACAGGCTGTGTACTTTGCAAATTAGATGATTATGACGATCACAGTATTTGTGAAATGACGACTTTGTACGACACTATAGGATAAACTTTTTTGTCAGTGGTGTGCTTCGGATTAAAAATTGATTACACGCAGAAGATGATCTTGCGTATCGATTCAGTTGAGAGTCATGAACACAATATGCAGGTGATAATGGAAAATAATAATTGGAATTGATATCGATGATGAAGAAAAGTGAAATCATCCCGTTTGTCATTACGTTTAGCTGTTAGTTTGCTGTTGACATCTATGTTCAATGACCTATTAAATTATTACGTAAATATGGAAGACTCTGTCATGGTGTATGTATTTTTGTGTGTGTGTTTTTTTGTTGTTGTTTTCTTTTGGTTTGTTTGTTTGTTTGGATGGATGGTTGTTTGGTTGTTGTTTTTACTTTATATTATTTTTTTTTTTTTGGTCTCGAATTCACTGGGATATATCAAATCGGCATATGTACGAAAATGATTATTGTTAATAGAAAATGAAACTTTCCTTCGGTATACAAGGTCTTGATCACTTGAACGCTTGTACCCACCGAGACGCTTAAATCATACAACAGATCATTGCGACTTGCAAAACTTCGAATGTTTAATGATATACCGTCTGTGCGCATGTGTCTGAAAAGATAAGTCTCAATGTATTTATTGAATGGCCTTCAAAAAGTATTAATCTTTACGATAAACAAGAATTTTCAACTTTAGCAATGTGTTATTTTCGCAAAGTTTATACTTTCAACTATGCAACAAAACTTGTGATTGTCGTGATATGATTTTTGCGAAAAATGAGCTGTTGTGTCTCTTTAAAAAGATCTAAGTAAATTTTTGCTATTGATTAGTACACAGATTCTTTATCATTTATCGAAATGATGCCCTCTAGGCTTAGTATAAACTGCCGTGGGTGTTAAATCTACCACAAAACTTTTCATAACTCATTCACTAAACATTATTGATTATAATATAATTTTAATTTATTGAATTAATTCTTCACTTCTTTGCTAAGAATAAAATATGGCAATAGACTAGTTAATGTAAGTGTACATTATAACAAGGTCAGATATCAATATTTAAAAGTCAATCCAGTTCATGCAGATTAAAAAATTTTCAAAAAAGTTTAGTAACATGATTCTCAAAGGCAAGAAGATACAGAATTGAGTCTATTCTCAATTTATGATTGATAATCTCTTCAAGTCATATTGTACTGAACTCTTTAGCATGCAATAATTTCAGGAGAGTCTGGACCGCCCGGATACACATAATCACTGGCTTCCTGAATTGGTTTTATGTTGTTTCTACCATTAAGTACACAATTAAAGCATTCTGCGCAACAGTGCTGAACAGCTGAGGAGTTAACTTCCTTGACATGATATTTCTGTAAAAGGAAACAGCATAACATTGTAAACTGTACACATTTTTCTAAAGTAATAACCATAGCACATGTTCCTCATTAGGAAACGAATATCATAGTTATGTCGAAAACTCGAGATAATCATTATAATACTGTGTGTTTGATTGATGTACTAAATATTGTTTAACGTCCCACTCGCGAATCTTTCACTCATATGGAGACGTCACCATTGCCGATGAAGGGCTGCAAATTTAGGCCTATGTTCTGCGCTCATGGCCTTTAAGCAGGGATAGATCTTTTGCGTGCCACACCTGCTGTGACACGGGACCTCGGTCTTTGCGGTCTCATCCGAAGGACCGCCCCATTTAGTCGCCTCTTACGACAAGCAAGGGGTACTGAGGATCTATTCTGACAACCCGGATCCCCACGGGGACCGTATGTTTGAGATACATGCATTAATTCATGCGCATGAATTACTGAGTTGTAAGCATCAGATATTAAAACCGGGTCGTGTGCTCGAGATCATTAAATCATGCGTTCGAGTTATTAAATAGTGCGCACTAAACATTAATACTGAGTGGTGCGCTCGAGATGAAATGTCCTGCGCATGAGACATTCTGTCATGCGTTCGAGATGATGCGTTATTCACGAGATATTCTGTCGATGGGACGAGATATTAAGTCTAGCGCACGAAATACATGAAATATGTCGTGGGCATAAGATATTAAGCTGTGCGCTCGAAATTATATGTCGTTCTTTACGATATATCATGTCGTGGGCAGAATCTCTTAAGTAGTAATCTAGAGATATTGAAAAGTCGTGAACGTGATATATTATGTCGTGAGCAAGAGATATGTAGACGTTTGCACAAAATGTATGTCACAAATATGAGATGATAATAGTATATCTTAAACGCAAGACATTAAGTCCCGTGTTCAATATCATATTCCGTGCCCAACAAATAAAGCATGTTCGTAGATTAAAATAAATGTTTTATGTTGGTGTATGATGAAAATCATTAATAATAAAAAAAAAATAACACTCGTTTCCTAGCTGAACAGTGTTTTTCTTAACTAGATTATAATAGTACATATCATTTTACTACACTTTATGGAAATGGTGTCAGCTGATAAATTTATGACGTTAGTAAATTTTTTACCTTTCACATACACATTGTTAACAACCGGACAATATTACTTATTAGGTTTGTTATTGTCTTCAGAAATTTATCGGGTTGTTGGAGTCTATAGGTGAAGCCGAGCCTTCTATGGATTTTCGAAACCCTGCACATTTCTGTAGATACTCCGTACCAAACCTTATAAGTATTTTGTTTTGTGGAGGACTAATGTCTTATATGTAAATATGTACAAAGAAAGAAATACAATTACAAACACGTTCCAGACGCCATGTAGTCGTCGAACCCTTGCTACTCACTGTCTAAAGAAAATTAGGCAGCAATCACGTAACGCTTTTTATCAAATGACGGTGGTAATTTTAGTCCAAGGTAAAAAAAAATAATAGTTTTATCATTTGTATGAACAGCATAAAGGATATAAAATGTCATCCATAAAATCAGAATGTTTTCATTAATGTAATGGTCAGTTGGAGATCCTGGTTAGAATAGCTTCTCATTATCCTCTTGCATTTTATAAGAGGCGACTAAATTTGAAGTATTTCAGATGAGACGGCAAAACCCCAGGTCCCGTGTCACAACAGATGTGATAAAGATCATTGTTCAATAGCCGGAAGCGCCGAATATAGGCCTAAATGTTACAGCCCTTCACCGGCACTGTGACGTCTCCATATGAGTGAATAAATCTCGAATGAAACATTAAACGTTGTACAGCTAGCCAACAATCGTATAAATTAAGGTGCTTTTGGATACCATGTCGACAAAGTTCATGTGTACAATCTGACCTCAAACATTTTAGCATTCTATTGTATATTGTTGAATGTCCCACTCGAGAATTTTTCACTCATCTGGAGACGTCACCATTGTCGGTTGCAAAATTTTGCCCTATGCTCGGCGCTTATGGCCTTTGAGCAGGAAGGGATTTTTATCGTGCCAAACCTGCTGTGACACAGGGCCTTGATTTTTAGTCTCATCCGAAGGACCGCCCCATTTATTCGCCTCTTACGACAAGCAATGGGTGCTGAGGACCTATTCTAACTCGGATTCTCAGGGGTAAATATTTTAGTGACATGATTTATGCAACCACTACACATCCAAATCTGTGACGTCATTTCCCATCCACCACTATACTGATTGATACTCACAGATATTAACTCTTAGGGCATCGCTAAGTACAAGTGAACGCACTACTTGTCACCACTATACCAATAAAATGCTTACAGAATACCAGAACATATGTATATATTCAAATAGGCATTTAACTGTACATTAGAGTTCATACTTACTTTTCTTCTTTTCCAGTAATTTCTATGTGTCGAAAGGTTCAAATTGTTTTCTTTTAATCTGGGTGTTTAGGTCTCTTTTTCGAAGAGATGTAAGGGAAACGAAATTTATATATGATACACTTTAGATTACTTTAATTCAAAATCGTTACTATAAAAACATTCAAAGCATATTCGTACACAGACTCACAGCATTTGAGTTACGTTGACACTTCTTCGTAAATGTGAGAAATCTAAACAAAAAATCTAAATACTCTAGATGTCTTACAGCTATTTTAGGAAACTAAGCCCCGTCTTCAGATATCTAAAATCAGGACATGTAGCCATGTTACGAATGGCTACTGTCCACCACGACTGGCTACTGTCCACCACGACTGGCTACTGTTCACAACGACTGGCTACAGTTCTCCACGACTGGCTACTGTCCACTACGACTGGCTACTGTCCACCACGACTGGCTGCTGTCCACCACGACTGGCTTCTGTCCACCACGACTGGCTGCTGTTCACCACGATTGATTTCAAAATTTCAAAACGTACTTTGCCACTGGTGATATGAGTGCCCTTTTTGGACTGCAATCGACATTCGCTTATTTGATTATTCGCACTTACAATTGGCTAGTTGCAACTTTGAGGCCGTGGCAAATACCTAAAATGGCATCATTCGCATTATTCAGACGTACAATGCTGTAAGGACGCGGCTTAATTAATATACTGACATTCATTTGTTTATCGTCGCCACAGCTGAAATGTCACATATTGACAAGTAATAATATTTTATAGAGTAGCTTTAATCAAATAAGATTAATAGATTGTTACCATATATCACGTGATGTGCAAGTCATTTTAATTTTATATGCACCTTTGTATCAAAGATGAAAAAGCACAACAAATGATAAATGTTACTTCTGTCAATTGTCAAACATATCTAGATACTTAGATGGGCTTAAAATGTTTTTGGGAAACAATATCCAAAAGACTGTGTAAGATAAAAGTCTATTTAATTCTCATAAAATTCAAATAGAAAGGTTTTTATGAACAAGATTGTACTGAATTTAATTTTACACGATTTGTCTCATGCTAACGGCCATATGTACTTACATTACATCAAACTAAACGCGGTTTTTCAACTGGTTTCTCTGAACAAAACTTGAACAGACGACTTTTTTATCATTATTATTTCTATCAGTAAATATTAATATATGGCATGAATATATACTTTGACAAAATATGATTAGTTTTCTCGAACCGGAACTGTGCACTATTCCTTGAGCCGTTGAATCTACGTAAATTCTGATAATGAAAGCCAGGCTGCGTCGGTGTTGTTACACAAAACACAGATGATCATGTAACAAAATAACAAAACAAACGACTATCAATTTGGATGGACAAACAGGGCTTTTGTATCATATATTGTTCTTTGATATCAATATTGCAACAATTGGATAATAACCAGGAAACTATTACAAAGTGTTTTCTACATACATAATCAATAAGACACCAAGCATACATCCAAGGGCACTATGGGTCAGAAACTAGCTTTAAGCTTGATGTATACGTGACCATTTTCCTGCAATTCAATGTATGAAAAATTAAAAATGAACACTGATTGGGCCCATTCCAGAATACAATGTTAGAGGTGGAAATTCTCGGAGGAATACATGTACTTCCGGATCTGTCCGAAATATGATATGTTTTCAAGTTGTAGTGACTGACTGATTCCGTTGACAATCCCGATTCAGTTTTACATAACGTTTCTTCATATATGAACACGATTACTATTCTGTGAAATGATTAAAATCGCACACACAGAAAACTGTCGTTGAAATAACTAAATACGTGTCATTCAATCAAATCTGTCTAACTTTAGAAAATGTACTGTCCACAGGATGAAAACCCACACGGGTTTTTTTTTTATGAAAGATGTATTAGAACTGCTATATTTATTTGATAGTTTAGACGCAATATTGCTATTAAATGTATTATAATGTGTATTATGAGAATTATGCGTTTTAATATGATGATCCATAATCGGTGACACGTCTTTAAGATGTAATTGCTTTAGATAACTAAAGCAATGCAACCACACAAGTGCCTCTTCAAATACCTCTTCAGTTTGAAAGGGATACACAATACGATGGGGAGCCATATCTTGAAAAGAAAATTTAGTGATTGGATTTATTTTGGAACTTACATACCTAGACGGGAAACAATGCAGTATTAATAGTGATAGAGTTCGTTTAATATTTGAAGCGAACAGCAGGGTCACTTAAGTGCATATTAATTGCTAAAGTCGGCGGAAGCTGAGTGTACATTTCCAGACATGAATTATGAAGGACTACTCCGAGAGTTGGTGGAGGTGACAGTCCAATTGTCCAGCCGAGTCTAATCTCTTCTAGGATTACCCTAGACCTCAGTCATGAAATGTAAAATGTCCAAACGATATCTACATTGCAATATCAAAAAAATGTACAATATCGATGATGCTGAAGTTTATAAAGTAGACAAATTGTAAACACTATATTGCCAACATTACATGTGATGTCGATGATATACCATGTATAACATTTAAAAGAACCATTTCATATTAAACAGCTGTTGTTAATAACGGAAATATATTCCCAGCCGTTGTTGTTGTGTTGAAACTCTCTACATCGATATATATCTTCCCCTCCCCCATTTTCTATTGCATTATGGGTAGCAACATAATCAAGATTACCTCTAATTATACAATGTTGTCATATTTTTTGATTCCATGGGACAATTGCGACATATTTTAAATATAATACAAAGAGGAAAGATGCAAATTTGGACTTCTTGAACTAACGACTGAAATCTGCACTTGATATGTGGTATTTAAAAATAAAACAATACAACATATGAAAAACAATACTATTTGAAGATATGGTGGGATTGGTTGGTTGTATATAATAGTTTAACGTACCTTTCGAGAAACCCACACGGAGACGTCACCTTTGAGCAGGGAGGAATCTTTATCACACCACACCTGCTGTGACACGGTACCCTGGCTTTTGCGGTCTCGTCCAAAGGACCGTCCCATTTACTCGGCCTTATGACTAGCAAGGGGTACCGAGGACCAATTCTAACCCGGATCCCAACGGTACGATATGATATGACAAACGAGTAGTACTGTATACAGGTATTCATTATGGAAGCCCAAAACATTGATAGCAAAATTTCAGTGTTTTTAAAACTGAATATTGCACTTCGAAAAATATATCAGGTAGGGTTTTGAAAATGATAATAGGCAATATTTGTTTCATCTTCTAAGTGTGCTTAAATGTGCAAATCATGAGCACTGATCATACGCAGAATAATATCTTGTGTATCGAATCACTTGAGACGCATAATCACCATATGCAAGTGACGATGGAACACTGCTACATAAATATGGAAATTGGCGATGGAAAAGTTGACGTCATCCCGTTTGTCATAAAATTGAGTTGTTAGTTTACCGTTAATATTTATGTTCAATAAAATATCTAAATACGAAGCAGACGTGGGAAAACCCTGTGGTGTCTTTCATTTCTAGTTCACTGGAACACATTGAATCGAGATATGAATGAAATGATTTTGTTAATAGATAAAACGTCGTCGATAATTGACGAGTTGCAGGCCACATATTTTTTCTTCTCAACGAGAAGGTTTTGAATACATTCTGGCTCAAAGAATATAAACACAGGTCAGCAAACAAGGAACTTATTTTTGTCCATAGGAATTCTAATTGATTGATTGGTTGTTTTCCGCCACACTCAACAATTTTTCAGTTACCTGGTGGCGTCCAGTTTTTATTAATGGAGGTAAAGTAAACTGGCAAACTTTCTCACATATATCGGAGCGAGCGAAAATGAGAGGCTTGTGATTTTAATCGCAATGCTCTACCTGATCACCAAAGACTGCCAATATGTTGTCTATGAGGACCTCTAACAGTTTTTTACATCAACTTCAGAGTACTATTGCATAGAATCAGAATGGTTTTAACAAAGTGATTTTTTTGAATTTGAATGACTGATCACTGGATATTAATACACTGTATTTCCATGTTCCATTGTTGTTGAAAAAGCAACTGTCTATGATCTGAAAAAGTATACTCTTTAATTCATCGTGAGGAACGGTCGTGTAAAGTGTTGAAAAGTCGTAAGTTGATATGAGAAACCTTTCGTGATTTCAAATTTACGGAAAATTATTTAAAATATTTTAGAATCCACATTTGATTTACACCACTTCTGGCATATGTTGTGGCAATATACGTTTGAAATTTCTCCTTCACAGATGATGATATTTTCGTGAGTAGCAAAGATAGGAATTTGCTTGATTCAGCAATGTATCAGTTTATAAATCGAGGCAGACTGCTGACAAAGAAGTTGATATTGCAGAGGTTTGTACAGTCTCGTCTAAAGTCAGCATTTCGCACCTTTTATGGTCGTTATAATGATCTAGTTTGTCAGTGCAACGTTCCAATAGGTCAAATGCTGTCTGACGTGGTTTATACCAATTGTTAAAAACTAAAACATATTCCTCAATAACTTATCTACTCTTTTATTACTAGTCTTGATGTGTCTAATACATGATTTTAAAATTCTTCTTATACTTTTTATTCATTCTTTTTTCATATCTAGCCCATCGACTGGCATAATCTTCGACAGAATTCATAATAAAGATGAAGTTATATCGCCAATTGAAAGGTGGAGTTTCTCTGAATTTTGGACCTTCTAAACTCAGCGATGTCAGGTCCTTTTTCTCAACTATATCAACATCACCAGTAAAGACTTTAAAATGTAAACTAGTTTGTTTCATTCCAAACAAAACATGTTCGCAAATCAAGGGCTTCGGTCCACTCCGCTCCCCGTGGTAAGAGGATATTCCAGTGTGGTAAGAGAAAATTCAAGTTAATGTTGCACATCGCATATTCATACTTCAGCATGTTTGTGACACAAGTATTGCAATATGGTTGACTTTTCGGCTTTAAGTTAGTAAGTGCGTGAACTTTGTTTTCGGGGTCATTGTCAATTTTCTCTTAGTCTGTTTAACTTGTTGAAGAGCGCATAATAAATATACTGGGACAGATTGTCATTTTGGCATGAGCTGCAGTTCAGAACTTTTGACAGTTGTTTGAAAACTTTAAATACAGCTGAAAAATTTGTCCTACGATTTTTCGGTGGTAGTTGACCCACACGAAACCGACAGAGTTCCATCGTAGAAACCGATCAGGGTACTTGTTCCTAATACCATACCTGCTTGGCTTATTGACAATCACGTTTCTTTTGAATGAAAGCTATCTTGTCATTGGTTCCAAGGTCGAACCTTCTGCAGTTTTCATGGCATAATCTGCCGAGGGTTTGTACGGAGCGGACTGGACCAAAACACATGGGTTGCGAGTATGAAATTCAGTCATCTGAATCTGTGTTTTGGATGCCGCGCGGTCTTTTGTTTTTTGGAGGGTTTTTTTGTTGGTTT